>VMDR010010746.1:0-30006 GCA_007922815.1 Macrotus californicus
CAGGGTCCATAAAACAAACCTCAGAATACCTGGTTTATGTCACCGATGGGGATGGAACACAGGAAGGAGCTGGCGGCCTCCCTGGATGGTCTTTGGGGCAGGCGCTGCCCCTCCCTGGCCATCCCTCACTGCTGCCAGAGACCAGGGCTCCTGCAGAAAGGCAGGCAGAGCAGGCTGGCTCACGCATCTCACACTCCACCAGCATTAACTAACAGCTCCTCATCCGCCCCTCTGAGATAATTAAGCATTATTATCCTTATTGGCAGGTGGAGACAGTAAGATAGAGTGGTTAAGTGACTTTGTTATAACTGCTGGGGTTGTTCGAGGGAGAAACCGTGCCAAAAAGAAGGTGTAGTTCAGGAGACTAGAAAAGCTTAAGCTGTTTAATGTGAATGATTATTTTTAAATAGCTGTTGGAGGGTGAGGGCAGGAAGAGAGACGAGGTGTGGCTAGTGGACATCAGTAAGGCACCAACAATTACACTGTGAATGAGGAATATACCTGTTATATCCATTAGAAGTGTCTGTCAGACGCTTACATTGTGTGAAGAGGAAGGAAAAAAAAATTGAAGGTCGTAGTCAACTCAGGACAATGGAATAAACCCCACGAGCTTCCCACAGAGCTGGAGAGGGGTCTCCGAGAGGGCCAGCATCCATCCGCAGACAGAATCCAGCTGACCCAGCAGCCCCCACCTCTCGCTGCCTACTGTCAGCCACATTGCCATGGGAGGTGTGACCCTACCCTAGATTCCCAGGAAGCCCCAGTGTCTTTCTGCATATGGGGACATGAGGGTCATGGGAGACACGCTGGTGAAGGTAGGAGAAATATCATGGCCTATTGAGAGAGATAGGAACCACAAGGACATGGGGACAAGTGGGAGAGTTTAGGGTTCACTGGCTGAAAAAGGAGAGAAATGTGGTCTCTTGGGGTGGGCCCTGGGCTAGGGGTTGACAGAAGTGAAGCAGTATGGATGAGGGACTCCAATGGATGAGGCACATTTCCTGACATGTTCAGAGAAGCAATGGATACACACTGGACACAACCCAGGAAGGGAAGAGGAGACAGCAGGGTGACCATCTAGCCTCCTCTTCAACCCTGCCCGTCCCCTGTTCTCTGGTCCTCCCTGCCTACCTTGTCATCCAAAGGGCCTAAAGGCTACCCCTCCCACCACCTCTCCCTCGGGAGTGGGGAGTTTTTGTTTCAGCAGCGGAGCAGACAACATTCTTTGCCTGCCAGGTCTCTGATGGGTACTGGCTCCCTCCTTAGGCAAAGTGCAGAGACTCTAAAGCCCATCATCCAGCCGCTCCCACCAGAGGGACTGATAGGGAGGCCCAGGCCTGGGGGATTGCACAAGATTAGGCCAAGCCTGAACCATCACGGGGCTGATTCACTGTGAGACTTCCCTGGACAGTGCCCTCCTCAGGGCAGAAGCGGTATTGTTCCTTTTCCCTCCACTTCCCCTGGCCTGGCCCAGAGAGCACACCCACTGCCTGCCTGTCAAATGAATGAAGTCTGCCAGTGAATTATTTAGCACTGTCTCTCCATCCTTTCTTTTTAATTATAAACTCAAGATGTGCTGTATGATGAAATAATAATAAAGCCCACATCTCAGCCATCAGGGGCTATTTTGAGGGCGAGGAATAAAAGACAGCTGTTTGCCCCGACAGTGTAATACAGAGAAACAACGTCTGTTTGCTTGAGCAGGGTTTTTGTTTTGTTTTTTACCCCAGCTGGGAAACGTCACCAAGTGGCCTTTCTGTTCTTCACACATGAAACACACACTATCATCCGCATATTTTTAGTTAATTTATGTCCAAATAGGCTTTTCTCTAGCTGCTGGAAAATGATGTTTGGGCTGCAATTACCTTCCCCAGCATCTTACAGAACGGTTTCAGAGCCCACAAAGCTCAGGGGAAAGGCAGCAAGGACCCCACTGACTGTAAATCTCTGCATTTGTAGTTATTCAAATCACATATTTTATTACTAGTATGAAATACATTGTGCCATTCATTTTGGAGGAGCAGCTAATGCTTCAAGAAAAGCTTTGAAAAACATTCTATTTAGAAACAATTTTGTCTGTAGCCAATGCAGTGTGTCTTTTGGGGTTGTCTTTTCTCCTAGCCCTTTTCTGTTGGGTGTGCTATTTGCATGACAAATAAGACCATCCTCTCCAAAAGCTCACCTGTTCCTGCAGCCTGCTTCCCACCTGAAGTTCTAATTCTCTGTATGTTGCATCATAATCCTTGGCTTAGTAATAAATTACAGTGTCACCATCAAGATTGTGGCTTCTGGAAAGAGAGAAGCAGCAGGGCCAGATGAACTCTTTCAGAAGATGGAGAGACTGTTTTCATGCAAATTCCTGGCATCCTGGGGAACTAGGAACAGCCTCTTTATTATATAGACTCAGTTGCGATTCAGCAGCCAGAGCCATTTCCACTGGCTGTTAGAAGCCGGTAGCATTTGGAGAAAGATAACCTTTTAGGCAGAAACTTTTTTTCCTTCTTGGCTGATATGAGCCTTATCTGGAAAAATCACTTGGCTGATCAGGTTGAAGAAAATGGGTCAGCGTACTTTCAGAGGGCTTTTAAATGGGGACGTTCATTCTGAAAGAGCTTCTTAATTTAACACCGAGAGCCACATTGGACCTCTCAGTCCAGGGCAGTGGACAGTGATTGGGGAGCAGGAGGAGGGTGTGTCCCATGGATACACCCTGAGGGCAGGGCCATCTGTGTCTGAACTGTTTACAAAGGGCAGCACAGAGTCCCTGTCACTGTCAGATGCCTCACCAGGGCTGGTCAGCCTCACAGCCAGGGTGGCCACTGCTCTGAGGGGAGAGTCCACAGCCACTCCAGAGGGATGCTTGCTGTGCAATGTCAACTTCAGTCTCCCTCCTTTTCCCTTGGGCCGCAGATATACTTGATGGAAACTTCGATGAAGCCAGTCACTGCCTTTCCCCCCCATCATCTGGAGATCTTTGGGGCTTTAGTTCAGTGTTAGCACGTATTGCCATAGGTACCGCCGCCCATTCCTTTACTCTGGGTAGACATCACTCATCTGTCACGAGAGTCTTCCTTGCTGAGCCCAGAGGGAGCCTCAGAACGCTTCTCAACCCAGCCACTAACAATGACCAGAGTTGCTATTCAAGATGAGACCTCACTAAGTCTATGACTTATGCTGGTTGATCTGTGGGTTTCTTAGCCTGGATAGATAACTCACAACTTACTTATCCCAAGGTCGATCTGTGCCAGTGGTACTCAGTGTATGGGAAGCATACTGGTAATTTGTTCAAAATGTACATTGTTGAACCCTATCCCAGAAGTCTTAAATTCCAAAGTCTGGGCTACGGCCCTGTGGTGGGTGATTTAACAAGCCTTCCGGGAGATTCTGATGCACACCCGGACTTGAAAACCACTGCTCCTGGCCAGTGGTCATGACTAATGACTTCACATTAGGATTACCTGAAGCATGTTAAAACCTACCAATGCTTGAGTAGCACTCTCAGAGATTCTGAATAAATTAACTTCCACAGTGTGACTCCAGTGGGTAGCCGAGCTTGAGAAGCACCAGGCTTGGCTTTCTGGGTATGCCAGCAGAGGGGTATTGACTCTGCCTTCAGATACTTAGGCTTGGAGTGGCCACCTGGCTGGAGCATGGCTGGTGGGCTTCTCTCTCAGGCATGTCATGCCTCTCCCTCGAGGAAGAGTAGCAACGGAGGCTCCAGCAGCATTCTGACTGTTGTCCTCACCATCACATCAGTGGCCGTGACTTGCTGCCTGGGTCTGATCAACAGCCCTGAGGAAATATGACAGAGGCCTCTGTGGTTTATCTGCAGGGCTTTGACCTAAATGTTGGAGGTGTCCCTTACTCCCGAATCCCACTGCCCTCTAATAGTAGTTCATGGTGAATGTGCCACCTGGGAATTTAACAAGAGTATTTTTAAACTAGTGCCTGATAAAATTGTACATACCCTGTGTATTAGTTTCCCAAGGCTGCTGTAACAAAGCACCACAAACTGGGGGGCTTTAAACAACAGGAATTTGTCCTCTCATAGTTCCGCAGGCTAGAAGTACAGCATCCCGGTGTTGGCTGGGTGATGATCTCTCCTAAGGCTCTCGGGAAGAATCCGTCCCATGCCTCCCCCCCAGTTTCTAGTAGTTGTTCGGTCCTTGGCATTTAGATGCATCATTCCAGTCTCTGCCCCCGTCTCCTATACTAGTGTCTTCACATGGCGGTCTTGCACAGATGCATCATTGGACTCAGGGCACACTCTTAATCAGTATGGCCTCATCTTATCTGCTTATATCTTCAAAGACCAAATTTCCAAATAAGGTTATATTTACTGGTGTAAGAGGATAGAACTTGAACATATCTTCTGGGGGGATACAATATTATACATAAATTCTTATTTAATAGTAGCACTAATATTTGGGGTGGTTTACACATAAATATATATACATGGCATAATGCTGTCAGTCATAAACCTATTACTTTAAGGGAATTCCTCATGTATCATGATCCAATATTTGATGAACAACTCAGTGATCACCACACTCTGTATTCACGGAGGTCTGGACTTGTGTTGTATCCCCATGGACTCTTTGCCTCACTTAAGATGGCAGAGAAAAGAACGGCAGCAATGGCCAGGCACACAGAAGTGTTACCTTTATGGGTATCTCTTTGGATAGGAACTAGCAAGGGGGATCAGTCCTTTCTTAGATTTTGGTCTGTAAAACTCCACAACTGAGTGGGTTCTAGAACCAAAGCTATAAGCCGTGAGCATGTAATCTCACTGCGGGAAGACAGTGAGCTGGCCGGGCGGCGCTGGGGACATCCATTGCTCCTTGAGAGTGGGGCTGAGTCTTTTCACCCCCACATCCCTAGCAGGGTGCTGGCAGAGTGGGTGCTGCAAAGATGCCTGTTGCAGGCTGGTTGAGGCTGAGGAACTACAATACCTCTACAGAGACCTCCACCTGCTGGCATCACACCTGCTGGCAGGTGTGGGTGTGGATTCTCAGCAGGTAACACTGAAGATGGCTGTGTTAGAATTAATCTGCTACCAGGTACCTTCTTTTTGTTTATCAAATTACATGCACACAATCTTCATAGTTTGTCTTATACCTGAGTTAAGGCATAATTACTCTGAAGCAGTGGATTTCAAACTTTTGGAAAATTCCTCGGCAGCACAGCCCTTCAGTGCCAAGCTGCATGTGGAAGGTCAGTGTATGAGGCCATTTGGAGCTCAACAGTCCCGAGGGCCATGAGGGGCCTCTTCCATCCCCCTCCCTTCTCCCTCCCATGTGCCCCAACAGCGACCCCCTGCCTCAGCTCTAGGGCAGCCTGGGCCTTGCAGAAGGCAGACCTTCAGACCGTGCCCTCAGCATCCTGGGGTGAGCAAGTCCTCTGGTGCCTGGAGAGACCCTGTGTGGGGACAGTGCTCAGCTCCTCTTTGCCCATGTGGATACTGATTCCTTCCCAGTGAGCCCCATCTCTTCCTCACCCCAAACCATTGAGAATTCTCCCCTCATGTTTCTTCCCATGCAACAGCAAACTGCTCCTCTATGCCCCTTCCTCGTGCCTGCACAGGTGAGTACTCCCCTCGCAGGCAGAAACCCTGCCTGCTGCAATACCACCCAATTCCTTTTCTCCTCGTCCCCTGCATAAGGCTGGTCACCATCCTCTAAATTAATAGAAATTCTTTCACATAATTGAAGGCAAGTTAAATGATCATCACCATAATTACCTCTGAGCATTGGACGACAAGGCAGTTGATATAATGTTTAAAAGCTGGGAGGAAAGTTTAAAATTCCCAAGAAGGAGAGCACCTGTCCCCTGTCTCTGGCCTTCCTTTGGTTTTGTCTCAGAGGTCAGCAGCCCCTGCTCTCTTGGCTGAGTGTGAGAGCTGGTCATGACAAGCTGTCACCTGCCTGTCCAGGGCCGCTGTTCTCAAAGGCTCTGCCACCTGCTGGGATGGGGGGTGGCAGTGACAGGCCCGACTCCGTGTTCAGTGAGGCCCAGCAGCATGAGGTGGCAGGAGGGCTGAGGCGCCTCGCCAGCGGGCCTGGCAGAGCCACTTTGCATGCGAGAGGGAGCAGCTCAACAGCTGTCACTGTCAGCCCCTGGGGTCTGCTCCAGGCTTGGCAGAGAGGACACCTTCAGCCTCCCAAATCGCCTCTTCGAAATTCAGAAGAGCCTCACTTTACCACCACCACCCCTCCCCACCCTCTCCCTCTCTCTCCAACACACACACACACACACACACACACTCACACATGATGAGCCCTAATGGTCTTTTATTCACAGACCCACACAGCCAAGTTTTCTCCCTGCCTCTCATTCTGACACACATATTGATACATTCTCACATGCAGCCCTCTCCCATTCCTTCCCTCCCCACCCCCACCCACACACACTCACCTGCTCACGTGCACATACAGTCACACTAGTTGAACTCCTGCTCTCTCCTACCTCACCTAACCCAGGTATCATGAGAGAACGGAAAGCCCACTCCTCCTCTCCTCTGGGCCAGACCCTCCCCAGGTGTGGCAACACCCTCTCCCCTAAGGGTGACATACAACCTGGGGCCCCGAGCTATTGGCCCCTGGTCCCCACATGTTTGACAACTCTTGGTTCACTGGGTATATTTTCCACCTTTTTCCTCAGCCATGAGTACCATGTAGATAAAAGCAGTAAACTCATTCCTGTTCTGAAGGGTGGTGAGAACAGTGTTTCCTGTTGCTGAGCAGCTCAAGCTTGCTCTCCAGGCATTTGTCATGTTGCTGGTTGCTGGCATTTGAGCTGAGGACATCTCCCTGCCATGGTCCCCAAGGGAAATCAGGACTGTCTTCTTTGCAGAAAGCTGGATGTCTGCCTGGGGAGGTCCAGCGGACCACCTTTCTTCCTCCCAGGCCCTGGGTAGGAGTCCAGATAAAAATATACTTTGCCATTTGCTCTCTTCTCTCTCCCTCATGCTCAGATTAACCACTTACATGTTTTTAAGGTATTTTAGCTAAAGTCCAACATTTATCTCTGGTGGTCTGAAGAGATCGTGCGAATGGTCAGAATAAATACAGCCTCCTTCAGCTGAGAGCCCGAAGGCAATGAGAAGGGAGCAAGGGAGCTGCAGGTGGCGTGGGTCATAGAGGCGGAGTCCAGGCTTCGAAAAAGGGTTGTGGAAGTCAGATCCTGACATTTGCATGAAGAATTGAATATGAGGAGCATATTTGTTCCAGAGAATGATGAGCTTTGGAGGGCCGCCTTGGCGAGTGCCCCTACTTTACCCCGATTGGTGGTGTTAGTTTCCTGCAGAGTGCACCCTGCCCTCTGCTCACCTCTCTTTACTTCCCCTTCAGAATCCATGTCGTAGCCACCCTGGCTTCCTGGCAGTGACTGTCCTCTCTCTCACCCCCAGTATCTGCATGTGTTCCTCTACCTGGACTTCCCCTCTCCTCACTTGCCTAATTAACATCTACCCGTCCTCCAGGACTGAGCCAAGTGGAATAGTAGTTAACATGCATAGTGTTTACCCTCTACCCCAGGCCCTGTCCCAAGCACTATATGGACAGTGACCCACTTAATCCTCACAACAACCTGACAATGTAGGTGTGTTCATCACCCCCGTACTGCCAATGAGAAACCAAGGCACAGAGAGGTTAGGTAACTTGCCCCAGTCACACAGGTTGAATGGAGCAGTACTGACATCCACACATGCCCAAAGGCTCCAGGAAACTGCCACTCTGCCTGTTCCTGGCCATCGTTCCTGACCCGCTTCTGTGTTGGGGAGTCTTCCTCTGGTTCTCAGGACACCTTGTATCCCCTTCAACCTCACCCTCATCACTTTTCATTTTGTTAACAATACACTTTAAGTTTCTGTCTTTTTGCCTGCCTTCCCATTCCCTGTTCAGCCTGAAGCAGGTTCCCTGGCCGGCTTATCTCTGGGACACCAGCTTCTCAGAAGGGCCTGGCACACAGCACTATTCATTGCCTATTTGTTGATAGGGTGAATGAATGAATGGATGGGGATCATCCCTTAGATGAACACAGTAAACCGAGGTCTGGCAGACAAACTGGGGACCAAGGAGAGAGCCAAATGGGAAATTTCAGGGTGGGGTTGCAGGGCAAGAAGGAGGGGGCGTAACCCCAAGAGCAGCCTGTTGGAAAAGTGTATGTCCAGCCTCCTGATGCTGACCTCTGTGGTAGAACAGCAAGGACAGCAGGCGTCTCCAGAGACCTTGCCCAGGGCTGTCTGCAGGCTGCAGAATGAGAAAAATCTCCCCAATTTTTTGTTTGTTTTGCTTCCTCCTCACCCAATTTGTATGGATTTTCATGTTGTAGTGTGTTTACGACAGTGGCACTCTCCTCCCACCCAACAGTGACATTAGGGTCAGCATGTAGGGAACTAGGGGCAAATGGAGCTTCAGTACCAGCCGTCGCTACGTGTGTGGTGTGCCCACATGTGGTGTGAGACCAGCACAAGCCACGCAAATACTTCTAGAGCAGTTCAGGTGCAGTAATGGGGGGCCGCCCTTGGGGCACGGGCTATCCCAGCTGTCCTAATTCAGGGGATATGGGAGTGGAGGGTGTGGAAGGATGTGCATGCCGAGTTTATTTTAACCTGCCTTCAGCTGGACACCTGACGGTTGGGTTGACTGGCTTCTTCTTCTTCCAGGGAGGGAAGATCCCCGTGAGATGGACGGCTCCAGAGGCCATTGCCTACCGCAAGTTCACGTCTGCCAGCGACGTCTGGAGCTACGGGATTGTCATGTGGGAAGTCATGTCATTTGGAGAGAGACCCTACTGGGATATGTCCAACCAAGATGTGAGTGTCAGCAGCACCTGGTTGCTACAAATCCCTATCCAAGGGACCCCACAGGCAGTGGCATGCCAAGCCCTCCTGTTCCCAGCTTCAGGCCTCATAACATGACTTGAGGGGTTCAGGGCAGGCGATCCAGGGACCCATTGGGCACCAATGTTTGAAATAATCAAAGATCCCAGCATGTAGATATGACAGTCCCAATGACCGCAACCCCTGTAAAGCTGCCCAGGCCAACCCAGGAGATAGTGGGCTGGTCCTGAATGACTGCGGACTGTGAATAGATCAGGCCCCAGATAAATCAGGCAATTCCTCCATGCTGCCGAGCAGCTAGCCCGTGTGTTCTCCTTTCACTGTGCAAGATGGAGGGGAAACAGCGCTGGTCTGGGGCAGCTTCCAGGCCACTGTGCCTCTGGGACTCACACCCCTCAGCTTTAAGGATTAGAATTCTAAAGGGACCCCTTTTTCCTGAGAGTTTGCTCTTCTAGGAGCCCGTGTCACCTGTCAGTGAAGGAGGCGTAAGAAAGCCTCGCAAAGCTGATCAAGTTCAGACAGGCCACAGGAGTGGGACCCTGTCTGTGTGAAGGTGTCAACACCTGCTCCAGGCTGCCCTCAAGGGACAAGGGCGGGAAGGAAAGACAAGGGTCATTTGAGACCCTTTAAGTAGGGGTATTGGGGGTAGTCCAGATGGGACCCTTTGCTCCATAATTACTAAAATGTTGGAAACCTTTTGAGGGTGACTCGCTTTGATGAAGCCCCAGTCAAAAGTCCTACCTGGATTTTCACACTGTCCTGGACCCTGGGCTGTTCCCCAGGACCCATTCTTCCTTTGTATTTTGAATACATGTGCTTCCCTTGGAACTAACACGATTTCCATTTGCTAAGCCTGCATAGCTCTGTTTTCTGCTTGCTTTCCCTATACCCTTGGCTGGGGGTGGGGGGGTAGTTATTATCTTGCTTAACTTACAAGCAAAATGAAGGCAGGGCTGTTCTCTATTCAGACCTCCAGGCAGGGCACCCAACCCCACTGGGAGCACCTCCATGCATAGGTAGACTCCAAGGCACTGGTAAATGAGAAGTCAGCCCGTAGCCAGTCGTCCGTCCGGCTCATGGTTTAAAGCCGTGGCAATTGCCCAGAATATTGAAAAAGGTGGCGAGCTAGGAGTCCAGAAAACACTTTCTAAGGAGACAAAAGAGGACCTGCCTGCTGCTATGACAGTGCGCCCCACTCCCAAAAGCGGAGTGGCTTCAGCCCAGATGGGTGACAGGGCTGCCTCCTTAACCAGGTCTCAGTGCCAGCCATGTGTGGCATCTGGGTCTTCTATTATCTATGATTATCCATGCTTTGCCTCTGCTCCTGTAGCATGTCGAATCAGTAAGTATCGGAATTAATGCGGAGGCTGCTTCACGAAATCAGTTGCACGCTGGTTTCGTCCATAACATCAGCTAGATGAATAATAAATATTAGCCAGAGAAAGCAGACCCATTTTGTCCTGCCCAGAGACTTTAATCCGATTAAGAACAATTCAGCACACATAGAATGGATTATGAAACTGTCTGACAGGCAAGATTTGACATTCAAGATATTCTCAGCAAATGCATTTACCTATGCTGAAAACAAATGGAATTTCTGATATTAGACTTCCAGAATTTCTAAATCATTTATACAACAAACACCCATTGTATACTAACTGTGGCAAAGTATTATGCTTGCTGGTAATATTCATGGAGGGTTTACAGTCCAGTGGCATATACATGGGGTAGAGGGGACATTTGGATGAGGGGAGGCTTCCCATATATTTGACGCTTGAGCTGGGTCTCAAAGGGAATAAGAACATCTGCAAAGTAACAGTTTATTCTAATTTTGTTGTATTTCTCCAAATAGAGCCCCTAAGCATTGTCCCATGTGCCATGCTGCTGTCTGTGAAGGGCGGGAGGTGTTTAGCTCATTCAGAACACATCTTAGGACCTGGCCTGAGAGAGAGCCAGGAGGGGCTTCCAGCTGCTCGGCTGCAGCCCCTCTCATCAGAAACCACAAAGGTGGTGGCAGTAACAGGTTTTACAGATGACAATTGAAGGGCTTTAAGAAAGAGAATTGCAGAGGCAAGTCGGAGTGCTGGTAATTGGGCTTCCGGAGCCCAGGAAGGTCTTTGAACATGTATAGAGAGTTTGTCAGCCAGAGAGAGGACTTGGAAGTTCTGCTGCTTGGATCTGATTGACAGAGATAATGAGAGTGGCAGAGTGGTGGAGAGAAGCTGCTGTTCTATTGAAACATCAGAGCTTAACCCCCTCTGCCCTGGTTCTTCCGCTCCTCTGAGCTCCTGCACTTCACTCTGCAGGTACCGCCCACTGCCCACCTCACTGATGGTAAATGCACGTCTGTTTGAGGGCAGCCTACAGCCTCCGCTAAGGATGCCAGGGCAAGGGGAAGGACTCTGTTCATTTCCCAGAGGAGCGCCAGTCACTTCATCAGGTGTCCGAGGCACCTGGGCTTAACCCACACGCTCCTGTTCCCACCCAACCCCCACAGCTGCCGCCTCCGGGTACAGAGGAAAAAAGGCAACCCTGCTCTCCACCCTGTCCTGTCCCTGTAGGCCCTGGGGCACTGGCTTACACTGACCTTCAGGATGGCCCAGACAGTTGCTGCAGACCATTCAGAATGAGCCAGCAGCAGCCTGCTCAGTCGACAGTTGCCTAGACTGGTTCTCCCGCTGCCTACACACTCCCTCTCACCTTCTCTCTAGAAATGCCACTTGATCTCATCCTAGTCTCTGATCTTTTCAGCATCCATTCATCCCATCCCATTATGGACCAAGGAAAGGGGCCCAGGACTTGCTCTGATTTTCAGTGTTACTCAGTAGAACACTCTATGCCTCCAGTCTGGGCTACGCTTTCCGCACAATTCAGCTGTGGTCACTGGAGTGTAGACCCATTCGTCGGCCAGACTGAAGGTGTTTCTCCATGTCTCCGCCCTGTTTCCCACACCTGCTAGCAAGGCAGGTGTGACAGAGGACAATTCCAAAGCCCCACTAAAGAACTGGAATAGTTTTTTGTTTTGGTTTCTTTTTTTAAGTAATGATCTTTTAATATGATTATAAGTTATATGCACTCAGAAGACTTGGGAAACACCCAGATCCTTAAAAAGAGAATAAATTATCCAAAGGCATAGTACTTCAGTGAAAGATTCAAGTACACAAATGCTATCCACACATGAATAATGACCTAGGTAGTTTTTCTTTGGGGTGGTAGGTAAAGGCTTTTTTTTTTACCTTCATAAATACAAGCAGCATCAGTGCTCTCAGAGTAATAACAATGAAATTATCCAGAAGAAACAGCAAATGGAATTAAGTCACATTTTGTAAACATGAGCATGAAAGGGGGTTCAAACGCTATCTTTCTGGACCCCCGAATGATCAGCAGCAGAGCAGTGACCTCCTTTGCAGAGACGACATCTACTGGAACAGACATGGCAGAAATGACGGCCCCACATGATACAGGGGCTCTTTCTCCTGTTCCTGTGTGCAGTACTCAATACTCATCACCTCCCTGTGCCATGTAATCTCTGTAACAACCCCGCCTGTGCAGCTTCAGGAGGTCATGTGACTCTCCCAAGTATCTGGAGCTAATAAGAATTGGAACAAGGACTCGAAGCGAGGCCTCCAAGGCCTGTGCCCCAGTCACAGTGCTCTCCCCTCACCATCACAGCACCTGCATCTGCTCTCCCGGTGGACCTGCCACGGCTCCGTGATGTCCTCTTAAAAAAGAAAGTAAGCACAAACAGAGGAAATCTAGAAACAAACGCCAGGACAGTCTTCCAAAAAAGTCCCATGAGGTAGCCTGCAGAGGTGACAGGGGAAAACAGCGAAGCTGCATTCAGTCTGAAGCTCAGGCCGAAGGTTCAGTGCCTGCATCGAGTCCCCAGTCTCTCTCAATGCTCGACCAGGAGTGTTTGGCCAGCTGGTCACACCATGGAGCTGTGCCCCTTCCTGCACAACGGTCTCGACTCCAGGGCTCCTTCCTCTTAAAGGCAGATGGGAGGGTAATCTTGTCAGTGGGGAAAATCAGGATGTGGGGCTCTGGCATCAAATAATTTGAACAGGGATGCCAGTAGTTTAGGGGTACATGAGCTGCCCTAAACTAGAAAACATGAACTGCCCTTTGGCAGCCCCTAGCCCTGTGAGAAGTTGAATTTGGACCCTAGCCCCTCCTGCTGGCCACCCAGAAAGAGCTCGTGGGGCCATTCAGTGGATCATCCCATTTGTCTCCACAGTGAGCAGGCACTCTGTGCCAGGGTCTCTCAATATGGCTTCCGGAAGAAGCTGGAAAAGGGTGCTGGCATATGAGCCAGGCGGATGGAAATTCTGCCCGGCGGCTCCTCCTAAGGGGTTACTTGGTTTAGACCAATACCCTTGTTTTCCATGAGGACCTGCAACAGCTCCCAGGCTGTGATTACAGTGGCTGCCCCACAGAGGTCTGTGAAAGGTGGGCTTTGGGACATTCAGAACTTACAAGCAGACACCCCTGGGGTTTATGCCCAGCCCTATCAATTTATTTACTAGCTGTGTGCCTTCCAACGAGTCACTTCACTGCCCCTGCCTCCATTTCCTCATGTGGAAAATGGGGCTAAAATGCCCTCCCAAGAGGATAGCAGGTAATTCAATTGACAACGGTTTGGCAATGAGAAAAATTTGTCGGTGGCGCAGCATATTATTCAAAAATGCATGTCCCCATAAAGTAAATGTCTGCAGTCACTGACTTTAGGTAGTGATAATGTTGGTGTGGTTTGTACACTCATCTGTTTTTCTGCCACATTGAATGGTCGGAATAATGCACCTTGATTGTGTCTAATGACTTCAGGTTATCATCTTATCTCATGCCCCATCTCATGTCCGCTACACTGTGCATAGAATTTGTAAAAATATAAACTGATTAACGATAGTCTCTCTCCATCCAATTCACAAGGTACAAGGAGAAAAAACCCACAAGCATAATTAGTTGAAAAGAATCTGACATTTTTTTAAAGTAGAGGCAAAAGCACCTGAAAATTCCTGAACTCCAAATTGTGTCTTTTGTTGTTTAAGGTGGTTTAACTGTTTATTTTAATATAAAATCAATGCATAATTATTATAGAAAATAAACTTACAACAAGCAAAAGAAAAACATAAGGAGCATTCAAGTTGCTGCCTGCCAGAAGGCAGCCACTATTAGCTCCATGGTATATATCTTCCCAAGGTCTTTTCTATGCATGTGTATAATTATTGTTTTTTGTTTTGTTTTTATTTTTGTTTTTTCCAAAAGCAAGATTATACCATGCCTGCAGCCATGCAGACTGCTCTTTTACATAATATCCTAATGTGAGTGTATTTCCATTTCAGTAGGTACGTTTTTGCAACATCACTTTAAGGCCTGCATGGTATGCCAGGCTTTCCACTGCATTATGAGTGCACCGTAATAAATTCGTATGTTTAGCACCAGGCCATTTACAATTATTTTTTCTATTACAAAAAGCACAGAGCAGATGTAATTGATTTAAATAAATTGGAAATTAAGAGGTAAAGCATGAAAAACACAACAATCTGAAAAAACAGACAAAAGTATTTGAAGATCCTAAAATCTTTACAAAATTATCCCCTGGAGTCTGTAAAAATTAACAAACCTGATTGGAGATATTTATTGTGGATCGCCTTGTTATTTTGACCCTTTCATTGTACCGAACCAATTTGTTTAACCAAAGTAGCTTCAATCCAATTCCTGTTGCTGCCTCTTGAAGCTTAAGGCAAATAATGCCTAGGAAGCATCAGAAAGTCCCTGGCATGGAGTAGGCTCTCTACCAAGTGCTGATTCCTTCTCCCCATTTCCCTTTCTTTAGCAATGAAAGGAAGAATTATAAGTAGTGGGTTTACTAGGCTTCCCATGTGCCATTGTTCCATCTGCCCCGGTGCCACCAGCTGCCAGTAAGGCAGAATTGGGTCAATGTCCTCTTAAAGAGAGGAGAAGCTCAAGTCATTCACCAGCTTATTCTTCAATAAACAATTACAGACATCTAGCGTATGTCTGGCCAACACCGATGCTGGGGACACAAAGGGACAATAACACATAGTACCTGCTTTCTAAGAGTCCACAGCCTAGGGACAAAAGCCAAGTACATGTAACATCCAATTATGGTGGGAGGTAGATGAGGGCACCTGGGTCAGGGAGGCTCCATTGTTGGGGGTTAATTTGTGAATGACTGGCTGGTGGCCTGTTCCCGTGTATGTCACTGCAGGTCATCAATGCTATTGAGCAGGACTACCGGCTGCCACCACCCATGGACTGCCCAGCTGCTCTACACCAGCTCATGCTGGACTGTTGGCAGAAGGACCGTAACAGCCGGCCTCGCTTTGCTGAGATTGTCAACACCCTGGACAAGATGATCCGAAATCCGGCAAGTCTCAAGACTGTGGCAACCATCACCGCCGTGTGAGTCTAGTGGTTCCTAGGTGTGGATGGTCTCATAGTCAGGGACAAGGCCAATAGCAAGACTGCTAGACTTGCAGTCCATTGCAAGCAAGGGTAAAATGACTGAACTTATCCACGAATGAAAGTAGTTCCAAGACTCTTCCTGTAGACTTATGTTAAGAAACCTGTCTGAGTCTCCACTTCCCATTGACTTCAAATGGGCATGGCATTGGGCTCTCTAACAGTTGAGTGTATCTGATCTGATTGATATGAGGCCACACTTCTGGGTGATCCTGTTTCCAGAAAGTACCCTTTCTGTTTACTACACCAGTCTGCTAGGCAGGTGGAGCTGCAAACTTGGAATCTTGACCAACCAATTAGCAGGTAAAAGCCCTGATTGCAGTGGGCAAAGAAATACAAAGCAATTGGATTTGTTATGAGAAAATGAAGAGAACAACTGTCTACTGTCAGCAACTGCCAGTTGTACATTTTCAAGGTAACTCATTTATTGTTCATCCTTTTAACCAAAGTTTATTGGGTGCACATGTGCTAAGCACTGCACCCATTGTTGGCACCATAGAATGAACAGGATAGGCATGATCCCTGCCCTCATGGAGCTTTGAATCATTTAAGGACAGCAAACATTAATCAGATGATCATCCAAAAATAGCCATTGTAGCAGGGAGGTACATGATGTTTACAGAGCATATACCTGCCTCTGTTGTCATGGAAGCAATCCAATGAGAGCTGAAGAGTGAGAGTATGTTAATGGGAAGAAAGGAAGATGGGAGTAGAGGGGCAAGGGTTCCAGGTCAAGGGTACAGCATGTGCAGAGGCCTGAGGGTGGAAAGGACATGGCCAGTGTATAGCAGACTGGGTAGTAGCCGAGGTTGGGAAGGTGGTCAAGGGCCAGACTCTCAGAGCCTTTAGGTCTGTTAAGAATTCTGGGCTTGGTTTTCAGAGCAATGAGCACCCTTTCGAGGGTTTGACATGAATCAGGGTCGGGTGAGCGTTATTGACATGATCACATCTGCATTTGTAAAAGAGCATCAGGCAACAGTATAGAACTTAGGTTGAGGGGAACAAGCATGTAGAAAAATAGGTAGGAGAGCATTGCAATAATCACGACAGAGAAGATAGGGTCTTAAATCACGTGAATGATGTGGAAAGAAGTGGATGAGTTTGAGCAATTACGAAGGTCAAATCTTTAGGAGTTGGTGAAGAATTGGGGCATGGGTGCTGAGGATGAGGAAAATGTCAAGATGGCACCCTGGTTTGGGGTTTGGGTATCTGGGTATCTGCTTTGAGGATGTGCCAGAGAAGATCAGTGTGGGCTGTTCTGTTCCATTTATTTCAATTAGCTGAGGATGCAACCAGGAAAAAAAAATGTTACCAATAGATTTGGAGAGGTTGCAGTGGACTGAATATATTTTTATCCACTCTTAGATTTCAGTTTACAAGGGAGTCGTGGATCATCCATTCCCTTTAGACTGCATGCTGGTCAATCAAACTGTCTGGGCTGACTGACATGTGACAGTGCCCAGAGGCAGAGGGACTGGCCACCTGGTCCTGAGAAGCCATGCCACCTGTCAACTCAGGATCTGTAAGGAAAGAAGGGTCAGCATGGGGCTCGACTGTCATCCTCATCCTGTCAGGGAGGTGGCCCTCCACAAAGTGCCATTGCCTCTGCAGAGTGTGGCTCTCTCTACACACTGCTGCAGCTGTGGGCTCACCCGCTCCTCTCTGTCCCACAGGCCTTCCCAGCCCCTGCTAGACCGCTCCATTCCAGACTTCACGGCCTTTACCACCGTGGATGACTGGCTCAGTGCCATCAAAATGGTTCAGTACAGGGACAGCTTCCTCACCGCCGGCTTCACCTCCCTCCAGCTGGTCACCCAGATGACATCAGAGTAAGTGATGAGAATCATCTCTGTCCAGCCTGTGGGTGGGGGCTTGGCAGATCAAGGCTCTTTCCCTGCCATTGCCCACGGTACTAGTCCCTGGTACCAGTTCTGGCCTGAGCCCCAGATCTCCGCCTCTGCATGGAACCAGGCTTGGTGAAGGAACACCTTGGAAAGATGGAGGAGAGGCAGCGGGTAGGGTGGGGAGGCCGAGATTGTTCTGGGCCCCAAATGAGAGGCGTTCAGTCATAGCCATATGTCATTTGCCTAATCACCGAGAGTTGCTCCTCCATTTAAGTTTTTAAACTCAGCCCATCAAAGGGAGCATCCAGATGGAAAGAACACAGCCAGCCAGCACATTAAACAACATAACAGGCAGAGGCATTGCACTGACTCAGCAACAATTTCAGGTGTGGGGGGGCTTGTGTTCATACCCATGTAGCACTTGTAAATAAATATACATTTCCAGCCCCTACAGATAATTTACCAGCAAATTATTATGCAGCCCCCATAGGCCTATAGAGGAATACAAAAACTAAAATTATTCAAATAAAATTAAAGTCAGAAAGGGTCTTGAATGTCCATGTAGTCCATCATTTTCCCAAGACTGTTCTGAGTAGCACCTATTCTAGGAAATGTTAATAGGTTCTCCTTGGATAAAGGCCCCCTAGTCAAATACATTTGGGAAATACTGTGCACTATATTACTCTCTTGGAGATTCACAATGCATATTAACACTGTAAAGGTCACAAGAAAACCTAAAAATTAAAAAAAAATTGAAAATTATTAAATTCTGTGGAGACATATTTTTGAGAGGCAGGACCTATGGAACTGCAGTTTGAGAAATATTTATCTAGTTCCACCGCTTGCATTCAATGGATTCAGAAAAGCAGGTGAAGCCCTGGCTGGTGTAGCTCAATGGATTGAGCACCGGCCTGCAAAACAAAGGGTCACCAGTTTGATTCCCAGTCAGGGCACAAACCTGGGTTGAGGGCCAGGTTCCCATTGAGGGTCGCATGAGAAACAACCACACATTGATGTTTCTCTTTCTCTCTTTCTCCCTCCTTTCCCCTCTCTAAAAATAAATAAATAAAATCTTTTTTTAAAAAAAAGGCAAGCAGGTGAAGTTAGTTCCTGAAGAGTCAGGTTCATGAGTGACAAAACGGGGCTACAGCCTGCCTTCCTCACTGCCAACTCCACATCCTCCTGAGGGCCACAGCAGCACCAGGACTTTGCTGCACACTGGGATCACCTGGGAATCTTTAAAATTATTGTTTCCTGATATTCTGACTTAATGGGTGTGTGGTATAGCTGGGCATTGGGATTTTAAAACCTGCCCAAGTGATTCTATAATGCAGCCAAGCTTGGGAACTACTGAACTACTGAACCAACTGTCAACTAGTTGGTCTAAAGTTGGTCAAATTTTGAATACACACACACAGATGTGCACACACACACGTGCACACACATGCATATACACAGAGACCCCAGAGGGGACCTCACTGGCTGCCCAGGCTAAAACATATCCTGACAGCATCGGGCTAGGCGGCCTGTAACGTACACTCTCCGTGGTTCAGGATCAGTCAGTCCACCAGCAGTTGACAAACACAGACCATCTGTTTTGTGTCAAGCACAGGGGTAGGTGTGGGGCTTCCCTCCCAGGCAGGCCAGTTGCTGAGTCCCAGGAGAGGGGGTGATCATCCACCCCCAGCAACTGAGCCCCAGAGGGACGACAGCTTCTTGACTCTGCCTCGGTCCCCACCTCCTGCTTTGCAGTCCATCCTCCTGGAGTCCAGCTCCATGTCTCTGAGGACCATCCTTGCCGGAAATGATGGCACCTCCACTTCTTCCAGGGAGATGACTGGAATGTGCATCTAGTCTTGGATCCACTAAACTTCAGACTTCAATTTTTTCACACCTGGGTTCATTTCCTGCCTAAAAGAGGCTGTCCATGACATTATGAATTATTGTCAGACACCAAAAATAACAAAGAAGCACTTACTAGTGGAAAACCAGCTTCTCCATCTTGCACAGTTAATATGGAGGCTTAGCTTAGCTGACTGGGGGCCTGGGTGCAGGAACAGAAGTGGGTGTTCATGAAGACAAGGCTACTCCTGCTTCCCACTGTGGTCCGGCTGAGTATGGTGGCTCTGGTCACATGATCCTCCATGAACAGAAGGAATCAAGGGGAATAATTCCCTGAGTCTGGGAATAGCCATATGAAAAAGAACAGAGGAAAGTGAAACCAAAAATTAATGAATTTAGTTCAAAGTAAAAAATGTCCACACACTATTATAGCAATTTAGTTTATTTCTTGAGAGAGAAAAGAAGGGGGAAAAGCATGAGCAACTAAATAAATAAAATAGATTGCAGGACAATTTGTGAGTTTAAAATTCAAGCATGCCTCTCAAAAGTGTTTGCTAAAAAGACATGGGTAATTTAACAATCTAAACTAGCTGCAGCCTGTGGGAGACTGACCGCCAGCCGAAAGGAGGGGGGTCAGGAAAGCGATGGCATTGTGGATGGAGGGCCAACACAGAGCCCTCCTCAGGGGTCTGGTGCCCAGTGTGCAAAGTGATCTGCTGTGCTGGAACCCAGGGCTTTGGGGAAGTATAGTTAGGACCTAGAAGAGTTTGAGAGCAGCCCTGCAGGGTGGCTGAGAGCCCAGTGGTCTTGAATTTGAGCTCCAGCTTCCCCACTGTGTGATCTAGAGCATGTTACTTAACTTCTTTGAGCCCTATTTGCCTTATCTGTATTATATGCTGATAATAGTAGTGCCCATCTCCTTGGTTCGTGCTGAGAGGCAAATGGAATAGCACATTTGAAGCACTTGGCCTACGGCCTATTTCCTTGCCCACAGGATGCATGCAAGAAATGATTGCTGTTAAATTATTACTGAATTTGAATGGTTTGTCAGTTTTTATAAGATATTTCCATAGGTATAAATGAGATAGTATATGGCACATGAAAAAGTACTCAATGTCATATATTATTATTTGTGTAAGATACTTCCATAGATATAAATGAGATAGTATATAGCACATAAAAAAGTACTCAGTGTCATATGTTATTATTTTTTATTGATTAAGGAAAGAAGCGTATCTCCCCAACATCAAATAATAAGCCATGAACTCATTCATATTAAGACTCACAGCTTAAAGATGAATCCAAACCAAACCCCTATCCTAAACATAGTCAGTCCTTGGTTTCCTGCTTGGGCAGATACTTGAAAGTTATTTTGAGCTCATCCTTCTTAAACATTCATGATATTAAAATTCAAACAGAGGCAGAAAATGGAAACTCAGGGGAAAAACATCAGAAACCCAAGCAAGCCTCACATCTTTTCAATCACAGTGGGTGATCACTAATTTAGGCAGAAAACCAGAGAATAAATGGAGCTTCAGACAGTGTGTGCTTGGGATGCTTAAAAAAAAAAAGCAAAGGAACGTTCTAGTTCATCTAGGGTCATACACACAATGAAGGGGCTGCCCCAGGCCCACCAGGATTGTCTAAATTGGAAGGGACATTGGAGACAAGGGTTACTGCATGGAAAAGTGAGGTCGAGCAAGGAGATACCTAGGTATGCACTTGCCAAAGACTCTTACACACTTTTGGATTTTAAACACTTTTATTCACCTTCCATGATGAGTGTCGATCTTTAGAAAGCTACCCTAACACTAAAGTGCCTTCTTTTGTGTGTTTTTTTCCCTCCTAGAGACCTCCTGAGAATAGGGGTCACCTTGGCAGGTCATCAGAAGAAGATCCTGAACAGCATTCATTCTATGAGGGTCCAGATGAGTCAGTCACCATCGGCAATGGCATGAGAACTCTTATTTTCTGGGGGAAGGAGAGGAAGGAAAAGGACCAGACTCAAGGGGGAGCCCAAGGTTGAACACTGTGGAATGTCCTGAAGAAATTGGTTTCTCTGCTGAGAAGTGTGTCACATCAGTGAAGAATAAACTGAGTCTGCTCCTCATAATCAACCTTCATTTCTCAGTGACAGAAGCATAGTTAAGATGCTGTGGGAAACCAAATACAGAATAAAATATGAAAAGGTGATGTTCAATGGACGTGAAGACACAATGGTATGCACTGGGGTTTCAGGAGTAAACTTGCCCCCCCCCACCTCAGTGGGCTGGAGTCATGTATCTGCAGGAAGGAAGGAAAGGAGGTGGAGGGAAGAAACAGAGCAGCGTTCCATTTTCTTCCTCACCAATGACATTCTTTTCTTTTCTCCTTCTGTGCTCCTCCCCAAGAGTCCTCTCCCTTCTCCCACATCCATTTCCCTTTGCTCACAACTCGTGTAGGGAAGTTTCTTCAAACAAACCCCAGCTCCTGAGTCTCCAGATGTTGTTCTGTCAGTTGCCAAAGGACTTTGCTGACCACTGCATGGGGGAATCCAACCAATTCAATTAATGTCTTCATATTGAAGAAGAGATGTACCTTCAATTGAAAACCTTGTTTTTCTTTTGTTTGCATTTTCTGCAAAAAGGAAAAAGAAACCACAAATTGGGAAAAAGCAAAAAGAAAAGAAAAACCTGTTTCCATGTGCTAGAGCACGCATATGTACGTCTGCGTTGTAAGATGACTGTGCTTGTTCGTAACAGATGCAAACAAGAAAGATCTGGGACGTCTTGGCCCTGGAAAATTTGAGGGGCCAGAACGTGTTGTTGGTTTGGTGTTCTGGGTGGCCTAGTTGGCCTATTGGTTCAGTGGGGAGAAATGGTACGGAGAAAAATAAAATGAAATGGGGAAAAACTCTCAAGAGCTTGCAAATTCAGACAGGAAACAGGTGAGTGGTTTGAATTGGATGCAGTGTGGGCCATTCTAGAATGAGACTGACTGATTAGTTATTCCTGGTAATATCTGAAGAGAAGGAGAAGGAAAGTTTCTGGAGCATGTTCTTCCACATCCTGGAATCTGCGGTTCAAGAGGCGGCAAGGGAGGAGTCTTCTCACCTTATCTGTGGGCTGGCTGAAGCCGTGCGGCCTCCAAGGAATGTTGCGTGTCTGTGTCCGTCTGCGTTCCTTCTTGTACCTCATTGTTCGATTCACTTTTGTAAATCCCACCTAACATTTAAATACTTTTAATTTCTCCTTTTACCTTAATCTCCTTGCTAATTTTATCTGTCTAATTAAAATGAGCAGAAGCATGTCTGGGTTTACATAACATGGTGTCAGAATGTGTGTTCCTGGATTCCACTCAGTCTGTGTCCAAGTTACAGGAGCATCCTTAACAAATGTCCTTCTTCCCGCCCACCCCCCCACCCCCCCCAGTGGGAAGGAGGGTACACATCTGGACCCTGGGACTTCTGAGAAGCAGAACATATTTTAATCACTCTCACTGATGTGACCCAAAGGAAGAAGCAAATAAATGGGAGGCTCTGAACTCTCAAATGTGCGGCATTAAGAAGTCACTGGCAAGTAAATATAAACAATCCCCAATAATACACGAACGGCCCTGATTTCAGGTCGCACACTGCACATGAGAAGTTCATATCTAGGCCCATTTTGTACGAGTCACAGAAGGCCACTGTGGTGTGTCTGTGTACATGCCTTTGGAGGGGAGAGGTGTGGGGCAGTCAGAGGAGCTACGGCCCTCACACAGTTTATTTAATACATACTTAAGGTGAGAGAAGCCTTTTCTCCTAATCCTAGGTAACTTTGTACTTGAGGAGGTCCTTACCTTCTGAAGCCCCTTCAAAGAGGCTCATAGGCCTAGGGGTCCAGCTCCGAAGCAGGGGAGCCCCATCTTAGAGTCCCACCCTTGTGCTGCACCCCTGGGGTCAGGAGGAGATGGTCAGAACTGTCTCAGTAGATTCACATGTGGCTGCAAAGGGCCCCAATCCAGCTGCACAGTGGGTAGAAATGAAAATTTCCCCTAACAGCTTACCGATTCCATGCACAATTTGCTAATTACCCCCAAAGACCTCAATCCCTGAAGTGTCTTACAAGCCTAGGCAATTCGACTATTCTACTCTCAGTTTTCCACAGGAATAAATTTTAACATGTCACCAGATTCCTCAGGCAGCATTCTTAACCCCAAATCCTCACTGCACCTCCACCAATGATAGGCCACCTTCTGGCTGCAGACAAAGCAAGGTCAAGGGGAAGGTCATGCCCCAATCTTCGGTTTGGTTTCACCATAAGTGCCACAAAGGAGAGAGAGAGAGAACCTGAAGTGCACAAAAGGAAAGCATAAGGGGTCGGCAGAGCCAAGGCCAGAGCCTCCAAGCACAGTTCGTAGTGGGAGGGGCATGACAAACTCTTGACACACCCCCATCCTGCACAGATGCCCAGCACGGCTTCACATGCCAGGCTTCCCCACACCCCAAAATGTGGTGCGTCTCTCGTGAGTGAGACATCATGCCTCCCTTCCTTCTGCAGCATGAATCCAGTCATTAACCTCTATCAGCCTCTGTTTCCTTGGGTGTATGATCAGATAGTGATAACTATTGTACCTTCAATGAAAGCTATCTAACATTCCTGGCCAGGTTCTCTATGCCAAGCATGTTCTGAGTACCTCACATGTATTAATTCTCTTCTTCACAACTCTCTTGTGAAGCCCCAGCCGATACCATATTGTCCCCTGTTTTCAGATGAGAAAACAGACAGAGACCTTGCATAGATCACACAGCAGCAGAGTCAGGTTTTGACTCAGGCAACCTGACTCCCTGCTCTTAACCACTATCCCAGTAGGTCTCACACTTCAGCATGTGTTAGTATCACCCAGAGGGTGTATTAAAACACAGATCGTGGGGCTCCACCTTCAGATGTTCTGATGTAGCATATCTGGAGTGGAAGCCAAGAATCTGCACTTCTCACAAGTTGACAGGTGGTGCCTGTGCTGCTGGTCCAGGGACCACACTTTGAGGACCACTGTCACTGCAGGACCCTCACCTAGCTTCCTGGAATGAATGATAATGGGTGCAAAGCCTTGGACTCAGGGAATGGTAGTCGTTGGGGTTCTTGAGCTACCCAGGAAGAGGGGAACGGTCCTTCACACCTTTGGGCATGAAGTGATGGGAGAGGCTGGTCTGAACAGAGGTATCTGTCCTCACTGGCCTTTAGTGCCAGGGGACCTGATTCACACCTTCAAACAAGCTCCTGGGGAGAATGCTCACTGGTAGCGAGACCCCAATCCTCTGAATTTTAGTTAGACCTCCCACGTTATCATCTTGCAGAGGATTAATTCTACTTCAGATCCTTTCTTAAAAACACTTCACCCAGTGGTCAGTGGCCTGTGGCCCTGTGAGCCAGGCTAAAGAGAAGGAACCTACCCTCGTGCTGTGCAACCCATGGTATGGCTCCCAGAGGGGAGGCCTGTGCCAGGCACACCGGCAGCCACCAAGATTCAGTGCGTGGGTACTGCAAGGAGACATTGGGAGATGTTTAATTAATGTGCCTTGAGCAGGGGTTATGGGAATGGAGGCAATCAATGGAAAAGCTTTGGAGTTTAACCCACCTCTCTATACCCTCCCCGCCAATACTTGAAGATAGGAATGAAAGATACAGAGTAGACACACCTACAGAGCATGTGTTTATTGCATCATCTGGAGATCATTGACCCTCATAGATGTCAAATAGACACATTTTAGCACATAAAATGCTAAAATCATATACCAACTCCCTCTCCCCTCTCCCCAGAGTTATGTATAGAGCTAGGTCACTGGACTTTCACTGAGGTCCCCTAGGATAACTGAAATCAAATGAGGACTAGAAATTACCTTGAGCCTTGTCCGGGTGGCTCAGCTGGTTGGAGCATTGTCCTGCACACCAAAATGTGTTTTTGTTCTCTGGTCAGGGCACATGCCTGGGCTGCAGGTTTGATCCCCAGCTGGGATGTGGGTGGGAGGCAACAGATCAGTGTTTCTCTCTTCTCTTCTCTTCTCTTCTCTTCTCTTCTCTTCTCTTCTCTTCTCTTCTCTTTCTCTCAATCTCTCCCTTCCTCTCTAGAATCAATAAATATATCTTTGGGTGAAGATTTTTAAAAAATTACCCTTGACCAGCAATTGTGAAGAGAATAGAAACCAGTGAGTAGGAGTCTAGGAATATTGAGGGGCAGGAAGAGTGAGACATCAGGCAGAAGAGTAACAATCTATACAGTATTAGTTTAAAATGAAAGATTCTAACAGCTTTGTTTTGTTCGAAGAAGGTCTTCATGGGCTAGCCTGGGAACCTCATTATCATTTCAGAAATAATAATGGCTCCAGCACCAAATAAGGGCATGATTAGGTCCCTGGTAAGTGAAACAAAAGAGAAGCACAGTCATGACGGAGTGCCAGACGCCAACAGGTGCCATTAGTGTCCTCTATCACCAGGAAGAAGGCACAGAGGACACTTAACATTCATGTCAGAGTGAGCTCAGCTTTCATTGAGATGCCTTGCGGTTCATATAGAAATGACAGAGCCATTTTCAAAAGTAGTCAGAGGTTTTACATTGTGTAGGACATCAGTGGGGCTGGGAGTGGTGGTGGTGGTAGAGGGAAATTGCTGAGGATACAGAAAGGTTGTCAAAGGGGAAGAGGGTGGCTGGATCACACTGGAAGGTCATTGAAGTTCACCACCAGGGAGTTTCTTGAGACCAGCCATTTGCAAATAAGAACAGGTGCACAGAGGTCTGGGAACAAACTCTCAGTCCCTCCCAGAGAGTACCAGCCCTGGTGGGAGGGAGGGGGGAGGCCAATGTGTTCTGCAGATCCTGCTTAAGGGTGGGTGGGATAGTGGTGCAGTGGTGGATGGACCTCCCTCACACACCTGGGAGAAAAGGAGAGCCCTCTTCTCCTTTCCCCCCACCCCCACATGCCTCCTGGGCTGACCTTTTTTTAGTCACAGGCCCTTAATGGGTTCCAGTGTTGCGGGGAGTCATGACTTGGCACACACAGCATCCCCAGCCAGATCTTCCCAGATCCCCAGGGTGGGAGTGAGCCCAGGTCATGTTCTGTTCTGCTATGTACCCAGCACCCAACATTCTGACTAACACACAGAAGCCAATTCAATATATATTTGGTGATTTAAATAAGTTTGAGTTGAAAAAGTTTAAGATGTCACTATTTCACCTACAGAAGTCAATGACCTTAAATACTGTGCTTTTAAAGAAATCCATCCCCAGGTATTTAGTTGGTATCTTTCTCACTTACTCTTTACTGCTGTCAATTGTAAATGATCCTAATTTTAGTTTTATGAAGTTTGACACATCCCTTTTTAACCCCGTCTGCATCTTTAATATGATGTCACAATCTTTCCCAGAGCACGGTTTGGGGCGAACATCATCCCACCAAGTGTCAGTCACTGTGAAAAATCCCCAAGCAACAATGAATGAGGCACTGTCTCTGGAACAATAGAGGCAAACCAGAAGGGTGGTGACAGGCAGTGAGAAGCTCATCCTTCTGAAAGCAAAACCAGGGCAACTGTCCTACCAGGGTGACATCAGTCAGGCAGAGTGGACAGGGAGGACTTCCCTGGCACGGAAATTGTATTGTGTCATTTGCCACTGCCTAGACCTTGAGACTTTTCTTCCAAGAGTCGTTTTACCCGTAGAAATGTCCCCTACTCCAAGATTCCTGTAGCCACCCACTCACTGGAAGAAAAACAAAATTGAAGAAAACAAACAAACAAAAAAAACCGATGGGAGAATAAGCCACTTCCAAGGGCCTGAGACACTGAGTTCATGCTGTTCTATTCCCCTAAAAGAGGGAGGTCTCTTCTCCCCAAGAAGACCTGAATGTCTGTTTCTGGTCTTTAAATGCATATTTGCATGTACATTAGGCACTGCCGTAGCTGACACACAGCATGGAGACAAGTTCCAGCTACCTTCTTGAGAGCAAAGCTCAACTTCATACATAACTTCATCTGGAAAATACACAGAGCCTCGGGGTCACAGAGAAGGGCACGGCTATTGTCCTGGGGGATCGAAGAGGGCATTCCTCTACACTGCAACCTGAGGAGTGAAAGGACTTGTCAAATCAGAAGGAAGAGATGTTGGTGGTGGGACTAGTGTTGCAGGTGGAGGGAACAGAATGGACAAAGGTTTGGAAGGCAGAGAGCAGATGGCATGTTTGTGGGGTCGCAGACTGTTCAACAGGGCTGAAGAGTAGAGTGCTGTATGCAGTTGCCAGGGTAGAGGGGACTGGCGGGGGGCTAGCTCTTGAAGGGTCTTTTGAGCATAAGGAAGCGGGGTATGCAATGGGTAGAAAGCAGGTTGAAGCAAGAAATTGTATTTGATATAAATCACTCTGGACACAAAATGGAAAATGGAGTGGGGGTTACCAGACCCAATTCCGAGAGACTAGTTAGAGGCTGGTGCGATAATGTGGGGAAAAAATGATGGTGGCCTGGGTGAGGGTGTGACATATCAGTGGGGATGGAGGTCAGCGGACTGATGAAATAAATACAAGCGAGATCAGATTAGCAGGCGGTGGAGGTGGGTTTGCTGCTGCGGGAGGTGGAGAGGGTTCAGGATGACACCCCAATTTTCTATTTTGGGAAACTGAGTGAATTTTTATACCATTCATTGAAATAAGAGATACAAAAAGAAGAAGACATTGGGAAGTGGAGATAATAGGAGCCTGAGTGGCCCGTGGGTGGCTGGATATAGGGCTCTGTCACTCAGCAAAGACACTTGGGCTGATGATATAGATTTGGGAGTCTTGCTTTTCCTTGATGGTAACTAAAGGTATGGGAGTAGAAGGATTTCCGGCAGGAGACTGTGAGAATGAGGAGACAAGAAGGCCCACATGGAAACCTGAGGAACAGCAACATTTAAAAAAGTGTCCAGGGACAGGGAGGCTCACTGAGGGGAGGATAGAGCCATTGCAGGGAATGAAGAAAAGCCAGGAGCGGGCAGTGGCTGTGGAATCAAAGGAAAACCTTTTTGAGAGGGAGCAGCGGTCCCAGGGCCCAGAGCTGCTAGGGAGGGCTAGTGTGAGGTGAGGCTTGAACACTGCGCGTGGGTTCAGCTGCAGGAGGTCTCTGGTGACCTTGGTCAGGCAGCTTCAACAGAAGACACTGGATAGAATGAGGAAAGAGAGGACACCACCATCTTTCAAGAAGCTGGACTTTAAAGGGGAAAAGAAAAACAGGGATGGAGCTGGAGGAGGCTCTTTTTGGTTGTTGTTATTTTGTTACATGTTGGTGGGAAGACTTGAGCATATTTAAAAGTGCACTTTAAGGAGCCTATGCAGAAAAGGAGGAAGAGGACCATTGAGAGGGCCAGACCCACACAGAAGACAGGGAGTACAGCTGGAGACAGGGTGCAGCTTAAAATGCAGCTGTTCTAACTGGATTTGGAGGACGAATGGAACGAGGAATGGCATGAGTTTCCCGCAGAACTCCAGCTCACCTTCCCGCTTCCTCACAATCGAATCACTCAGTTTCTGCAGCCTTTCATGCAGACAGTCGAAGACCTGTGATTTATCCCAGGGGCCTTGCTGTCACAATGCTGGAGTGACAAGGCCAGCATGCCCAATTCTGATGAAACGGATGAGTGGACAGTGAGAAGATCTGATGAGAAACAGATATGAAGCATCCCAGGCCCATTTCCCACCCAGAATCCCTCTGTAGCTACCCACCCCAATGAAATAAAGTCCAAGTTCCTGATCATAAAGAGAGGCTCATGCTCAACTCTGCAGCCAAACTTCCCACCAGACAACACCTGTGGCCTGCCCAGACCCTTTCCACCTCTGCTTCTGTGCTCACAGCTGTCCCTGAGCTAGGAGACCCTCCACTCCCCAGTTCATGAGCCCATCAGGCCACACAACTCAAATATCACAGGTCTTGTGGGTGGCCCAGTCTGCAATCAGTCACCCCTTTTTTCTCCTAAACAGTTGTCCTTACTTCCATCAAGTTCCACCTTCTAGTCTGTGAGCTCCTTATATTATATTCATCTGTGTATTCAAGCACCCAGCATAGGGCCCACATATAATAACTGTTTATAGGAGGAAGGCATGGCCAAGCCCAGAGAGACTAAATCCAGAAGGGAGGAACATTCTGGGAGAGCTGGTGTCAAGAAATAGATACCCTCTGGCAATAGCCCTGGCCAGGTAGCTCAATTGGTTAGAGCATCATCCCAATAACATCAAGGTTGCAGGTTTAATCTCCATTCAGGTCACATATAAGAAGCAACCAATGAATGCTTAAATGAGTGGAATAACAAGTCGCTCTCTCCCTCTCAAAATTAATAAATAAAAATAAAAAAGAAATAGATAAACTTTGGAATAACATGAGAGTCTCAGCCACAGAGAATGGAAGGGGTGCCAGGGAGAGAAGTTGAGCTGGGATGGCACTGAGAGGCCACAGGCATAGGGGGTCACCATGGCATGTAGGAGTCACCACTACATAGTCCAGGGGAAGTGCAAGACCAACTAGGCAAGTAGTGATATTAGCATATCGATGCTTCAGGGTTAGGGTCTTGGCCCTAGGGCAGAGCCCAGTCTCAGGATCCCAGACTTCCAGGAACTAGGGCAGAGACTTGGGGAGCAGAGACTGGTAATAGCAAAGCAAAACTCCACTCATTCAGAGGAGACTTCCGGCCAAGATGGAGGCGTAGGTAGACACACTGTGCCTCCTCGCACAACCAAAAGAAGGACAACAACAAATTTTAAAAGAAAAAACAACCAGAACTGACAGAAAATTGAACCGTATGGAAGTCCGACAACCAAGAAACTAAGAAACATACCTCCAGACCGGTAGAAGGGGCGGAGAGGACTCACGTGGCGGGGCAGTGGCTGGCAGACCGAGGAAAGGCGCAGCTGGCCGGGAGAGGTGGCGGCTGCCGACCGGGCGTCCCACTCCCTCATGAGGATAAACAGGGAGGAACGGCTCGGGAGCGGGATGGACCCAGCAACCTAGAGTTCCGGCG
>VMDR010010747.1:0-30010 GCA_007922815.1 Macrotus californicus
TGGCACCCCTATGATTCGGGTATTGGAACATTTAAAGACATCCTGGAGGTTCCTAAGCCTCTCCTCATTTTTTTGAAATCTTGTTTCTTCATTGTGTTGTGCTTGAATGTCTCTTTCTTTCTTCTGGTCCACACCATTGATGTGAGTCCCAGTTTTCTTCCCATCCCTGTTGGTTCCCTGTACATTTTCCTTCATTTCCCTTATTGTATCCTTCATTTGTTTATCTAATTTGTGACCAAATTCAACCAAGTCTGTGAGCAGCCTGATTACCAGTGTTTTGAACTGTGCATCTGATAGGTTGGCTATCTCTTCGTCGCTTAGTTGTATTTTTTCTGGAGCTTTCATCTCTTCTTTCATTTGGGCCATTTTTGTTGTCTTGGCGTGCCTGTTACGTAGTAAGGGGCGGAGCCTTAGGTGTTCAGCAGGGTGGGGCAGCCACATGGCTGCGTTGTGATGCTGTTTGTGGGGGAGGGGACTGAGAGGGAACAATGTCGCTTGCTCTACTCTGCCGGTTTTCAGTGACCGTCTACACTACCCACAGTCCAATTGGGCCCTTCTGGTGCTGATTCTGGTGCTGGTTCCCGGGTGGGTGGTCTTGTGTATGCTCTAGGACCCTGTGGGTCTCTCCAACGAGCTCTCCTGTGAGTCCAGGAGTTTCTCCCGCTGCTGCCGCCTCCACACCCACAGGAGCTTCTAATCAGAGACTTTTGAGGCTTTATTTCCCTGCTGGAACTCTGGGTTGCGGGGTCTGTCTCACTCCCCAGTTGTTCCTCCCAGTTTATCTGCACGACGGAGTGGGACTCCTGGTCCATAGTCGCCACCTCTCCCGGTCGCCGTGCTTTTCCCTGGTCAGCCAGCCGTCCAGCGAGGGCGCTCAAGTCCTCTCTGCCCAGCCCCTCTCACCCCTCCTACCGGTCTGGATGAAAGTTTCTTCTTTAACTCCTTGGTTGTTGGACTTCTATACAGTTCGATTTTCTGTCAGTTTTGGTTGTTTTTTGTTTTAAAATTTGTTGTTGTCCTTCTTTTGTTTGTGCAAGGAGGCACAGTGTGTCTACCTTCGCCTCCATCTTCTGTAAGCTTTTTGTCCCTAATTGTTTTGGAGTAAACAACATCATACCATTTAAGTGTTCTTTGTTATTTTTTGAACATTGTGTTACCAGTTTTCCTTCATTCAGTCACACACATTACCATCTGTTCTCCAATGTAAGATGCATGATGGTTGAATATTATTAAATAGTTTTTAGCAACTTCTAAGATGATTACAGGCAAGTTATGTAAATTGATTTTTTTAGAGTTTTCTTCTGTATAATAACATCAGTGTAGGGAAATGCATATGACATATGTAAGTCACCAGAAATATTAAAAAATAATTACCTGTGAAATGAAATTCAGCCCTAAATGTAGAACAGGCTTTCATACCAGATACCCCACTTGGAATGAACCCCAGCGATAGTCCCCTTCACCCTGATGTATGTAACCAATATGCTGAATCATATTTAGATACATATATGTATATATGTAATATATATAATGTACATATATATTTTAAGCAATTTAGGTATCAATTTGCAGTGTTATTTCAAAGGGTTATTTTATTTTTCTTTACTCGGCCTTGCAACGTCATTCATATTTGTCTACATCAATATTGACATATACACAAACACACGTGTAATGATACATATCTCCCTCCTGACCCCTGCACTGTGCCACATTTTCCATAGTACTTATATTTGATTTGCTCATGTATTGTTTTCCTCCAGAAGAATTTAAGATCCATGAGGTTCAGTTTTTTTGTTCAGTGCCGTAGCCCTAGTGCCTTCAGGTACGAGGACCCATGTCACTGTAACCCAAATCAGTTGTACTAAATGAAAGAGCCAGAGGTAAGGGCTTCAAACAAAGCAGTCTTTCACAAGATGCGGGGCTTTGCCAGGAAAGGAGCATAAGGACGGAAGCCTGGAATAGGATGCTTCCGTGGGCGTTTCTCTGCAGTGCCGAGCAGAATAGAGCTTATCTCCTTATCACACCTTATCACAATTGCAAGAACAAAGCAGCTGTGAGTAAGTTGTGTGTGAAGGACGTGGAAGTCGTGAGTTTTTGGACATTATTCATGGGCTGTTCTGTGTTTCCTCTTCTGTGAACCAAATTTAATAACGTCTGCTCAACAGAGCTTATGTATGTGTATAAAGCTCTTTGTGAAGATTTCTGCATGTAATGGGTGCTCAGTGGTACGTTTTAAAAAATGAATGTTGTAGAATATTAAAGTATTTGATGGTTTCAAGCTGGGTGTGTTTGGGAGTTCCTGTCTAGTCAGCCGGGGCTGCTATAGCAAAAATACCACAGACAGGGGGGTGTATAACCAGCAAACACTTATTTGTCACAGGTTTGGGAGCTGAGAAGTCCAAGATCAAGGTGCAGATAGATTTGGTGTCTGTTGAAGGCCAGCCTCCTACTTCACAGATGGCTGTCTTTTCACTGTGTCCTCCCGTGGTGGGAGGGTCCAGGGAACTCTCTGGAGCCTGTGTGTTGTAAGGGCACTAATTCCATTCCTGAGGTCTAGGAGGACTCCTAGGATTCGGTCTGCGGTCATGCTCATGGCCATGATTTGTTGCAGTGCAAGAATAAAGCAGAGTCAGCCCAGAAGAAAGGTGCCTGAGGCCAAATGCTAAGGAGAACAGGTACAGGGTCCTCTCTAGTGACATCACAAAGCAGCCAAGTGTGGCAACACATTTGAAATACCTGTCAGGCAGTACAACTAACGAGAGACTCTGTTCCAGAGTTTTTACTGGGGCTTATCATGTAGACACCTCCTTCCTGGCCTGATGCAAATGGTACATCCTTCCCGGAGCAGGAGCAGGTCTTTGGCAGAAGCCCTATTATCTGCATAAAAAGGCAGAGGGAGCCACTTGTGTCAGGGTGCTGGGAACTCCCCACATCCGAGCTCCCATGTGCCTGTCAAGGGCCAACCTTGCAAGCGGGACATTCTGAGGATAAGGACTCTCTGGCTTCCTCAGCTAACTCTTCTTAGACAAGGCACCTTTACCGCAAAATTATTAGTAGGACCCTGTGCAGTAGGATGAGGCCCAACTGAAGTATTGATTTTCGTTATGCCTTCAATATCTGCATTGTTTGTTTTTACCTGTCCCCAGGTGTTAATTCCCACACAGCACAACTCTGGCCAGTAAGTCGAAGTTGACCTGAGCGCCTTATCCACAGATAAGACAGTGTCCTGTGAGGACACACACCTGAGAAGTACAGTCCTGGAGGGCACTAGGTCCCGCAGAAATGCAGAGTTTACGGTAGTCGGCACCCCAAGCAGCATGCATTAGTCAGGGCAGGGCCAGAAGCAGCCCATCTACCCAGTGAGCCAGCCCTCTTGGAGTCAGATCTGTCATTTTTACCTCTGTCAACTTGACCTCCCACCAGACAGCAGCTCCATAGCCACCCAGGCACCAGAGTACCATCCCCTCCCTCTTCGTCCTTCCTCTTCCCAGTGTTTTTGCCATATTTCAGTGGGTCACAGTGTCCCAGCATACCTACTTCTGATGTCTCAAAGACCACTCCCAGGCCCTGCTAGCAGGAGTCTCCCGACTCTGCATAGAGTTGCGCTCACGACTATGATTTGTTACAACAAAAGGACACGGACAAATCAGCAAGGGGAGAAGGCACATGGGGAGAAAGCTGCAGGGAATCAGGGGCACCCTGTTGAGTTCTTTCCTAGTGGAGTCAGACAGAGTGCACGCAACAAGGAGTTGTAACGACACGTGAAATGTCTACCGGGGGGCTTATTTGACACCCCGTGCCCAGGGTTTTTACTAACAGCTGACGATGTGAGCATCACGTGCCTAGCTGGTCTCCAAACAGCAGGCTCCCAGCGAGAAGGTAGGTGTTCAGCATCAGTGCTGTTGTCTGCAGAGTCAGCTTAGACACTGAGGAATATCAATTCGGGTGGTGTGATACCTCTCAAGTCCAAGGTCCCAGACACAGGTCAAGGCTAGCCGTGCTTCAGTCATTTCTAAAGATAAAAAAGTTCAGGCCTGAGGTGTCAACTTTTCTTCTGCACAATGGGTAAGGGAACTTTATGGGAGGAAATCCAACCGATAACTGTCCCCACATCAATTCAGCTGACTTTGGGCCCTTCTGTCATTCCCCATACCAACAGCAAGAATAGTCCTACTTTGCTGTTATGCTGTTGAGTAGGTAAGTTCTGGCAGCAGAGTTGACTGAGAGTATTTTCTCTGTCCCTTGCTCATGGATGTTAGTGGGTTGATATTCTTTTTTAAAAAAAAAACAAAAAACAGTCCTTAAAGGAAGCATGCAGCTCAGTGGCTTATGTGCATAGGGGTGGGTCTGACATGCTCACGGCCCAGTGTGGGGGGTGGGGGGTGGGGAAGAGAATGAGAGGCACTGACAGTGTAGCCTCCAGGATGGTTTGTGGGGAATCAACCTTCGCCTGGAATTGGAGATGAGGAAGTGTTTCCTTTGTAGGAAGGCACTGGTGAATCTTTTATGTGTTTTTTAAATCAAGGGGAGATTTACCATTGGGTATTTTTGACTTCAGTTAACTCCTTGGCAAAAAGGCACTGTTAACCTTGTCCTCAAGGTCAGCAAGAATATTCTTATGAGAAATCCAAAAAGACATATGCACCTCTATGTTCATCACAGCATTGTTACAGTAGCCAAGATAGGGAAGCAGTTTAAGTGTCTATTGGTAGGCCAGTGGATAAAGAAGATGTTACGTACACGTATATACAATTGAATATTACTCAGCCATCAACCAGAGTGAAATCTTACCATTTGTGATCACATGGATGGACCTAAAGGGTATTATGCTAAGTGAAATAAGTCAGACACAGAAAGACAAATACCATGTGATTTCATGTATATGTGGAATATAAAAAAAACAAAACAAATGAACAAGCAAAACAAATAGACTCATAGACACAGAAAACAAACTGATAGTTGCCAGATGGGCAGGGAGTCGGGGAGCCTGGGTGAAAATGGGAAGAGATTAAGATCACAAACTGGTAGTTACAAAATAGTCCCAGGGATGTAAAGTACAGCACAGGGAGTGGAGTCAGTAATATTGTAGTAACTGGGTGTGCTGTCTGGTGGGTACTTACCAGGTCATATAAATGTCTAGTCACTAGCACAGCTAAAGCTAATATTGTATGCCAGCTGTAATAGAAAAATAGAATTATTTTTAAAAATTTAAAAGATTTTATTTATTTTTAGAGAAAGAGGAAGGGAGGGAGAAAGAGGGAGAGAGACATCGATGTGAGAGAGAAACTTTGATTGGTTGCCTCTCACATGCGCAGGACCAAACCTGACTGGGAATTGAACTGGCGACCTTTTAATTTACAGGTCGGTGCCCAACCAACTGAGCCACACTGGTCAGGGCTAAAAAAACCTTATAAAAACTGCTCATCCAGGTTTGACTTTGGGCCCCATGCAGTACTGGGTGATGTGGTGTGCAGGAGGGAAGGAGCTGACGTTGCTTGTGTCACGAGGGATTAGTAGGGAATAGAGTGGCCCCGCCAATCCCTTTAATTTCCCTAATGCAATCTGAACCCTTTGGTTAGAGAACGCCTTGATGTGGTTGCAATAAAAGTGTACAGGTCAGTCCATTGTGTTAGTGGTGCTTTAAATCTGAGGACGTGAGCGTGGATATAGAGTAAGAGGTCCTGATGACGTAGCCATAGAGTAGACGTTAGGTGACCGCAGAATCTTGTTTGCGCTTCCTGTGCATTGATCGCATTTGCTCAGTGCTGTGAGTCTCACCCATCCTCCTGCATATATACTGGATGCTGTAGGACTCGGTGGTCTTTGCGGATGTGGCCGTGGACTTCACCCTGGAGGAGTGGGCTCTGCTGGATGCTGCCCAGAGGGAGCTCTACAGAGAAGTGATGCTGGAGACCCTCAGAAACCTGGCGTCCGTGGGTAAGAGTGACGTCGTTCCTTCGCTTAGTTCCTTCTCACTTTAGAGAACGTGCATTTCTTGCACATCAGGACTGTCCCCAGATACAGAATGTGGAAAGGGTATACATTAATTAATAAGACATTGTCACAACTGTCACATGGCTAGAGTCTAATAGTTCCTCCATGAGAATGGGAGTCTATATATTAAACTGAGTGTGTGTGTGTGTGTGTGTGTGTGTGTGTGTAAAGAAGTGTCATCCGTGGGTATGGGTTTCATGGGTCACTGGGGGCCCAGTGCAGGTTGCTTTGTCACTTGATAAGAATTGCGCTCTTCACGAAGCTGCTTACATCTTGACCCTTGTGCTCACTACTGATGAAGGCCTGACAGAGCTAACCTCCTCAGGATCTGTTTTGGCCAACAGTTACCTTTATTCTTGTAAGATTTGTTGTTCCCTTTCTGTTTTCAGATGATGAGACTCAATTTAAGGCCAATAGATCAGTTTTTCAGCAGGATATTTATGGGAATAAAATATCCAAGGAAGAGAAAATAGCAAAGTTCGCCGGAAATTCTTGGGTCTCCGTCTTAGGAAAAATTTGGGAAGAACTTAATGTTGAAGATCCGCACACAAACCAGGGGAGGTATCTGAGGTGAGTCACATTCCAGGACCAATTTTAGTATGTCATGAAATTCACAAAGCAAACAGACCACGACGCACATAAGTCTTGCTCAAATTTGCTTATTCAGATTTTCACCCCAAAAAATTCCTTAAATGTGACATAGGCCCCGACTGGTGTGTCCCCATTGGTTGGACATTGTCCTGCAAAGTGAAAGGCTGTCAGTTTGATTCCCGGCCAGGGCACGTGCCTGGCTTGGGGTTCGGTCCCTGGTCAGGGTGTATACAAGAGGCAGCCAATGGACGTTTCCCTCTCTCATGGATGTTTTTCTCCCTCCCTTTCACCCTCCCTCCCCTTCTCTCTCTCAAACAAAACTTAAAAAATGGCGCACAGATGTTGAGCGGTAGAAACAGTGGAAACGAATTAGGAGAAAAATCTGTTCAAGAAACACTGTTTTCATAATGGCTGTGGTCAGTCCATTCAGCTCATTCCACTTTAAAACAAGTCAGGGTGGAAAACCCGCACATTCACTGAGACTGGCGAAAATGTACTTCTAACATTAGTAAATATGAAGAAATCATCATGAATCGAACTAGCATAATGTGTTTCTCATGTTTTTACAGAAACCACGTGGTGGAGAGACTCTGGGAAAGTAACGATCAGTGTGGGGAAAGCTCGAGAGAGATTTCCGATCTTAGTCTGTGTCAGGAAACTCCTCCTGGAGGAAGGCAGTGTGAGTGCCACGCACACACGGACGTCTTCGGGCACCAGGCCTCCCTTGGGGGTCACGTTGCCGTTCACACCGGACACACACCGCCTCAGGGTCAGGAATGTGGGCGGGCCTACAGTTACGGTTCACACCTAAGAGTGCCCGCGAGAGCCCACAAAGGGGAGGGGCCCTATGCATGTCAGTTGTGTGGGAAGACCTTTCCTCGTACTTCTTCCCTCAACCGGCATATGAGGGTTCATACTGCGGAGAAAACCTGTGAATGCCAGCAATGTGGGAAAGCCTTCATTGATGTTTCAAGTCTCACTAGTCACGTGAGAACGCACACTGGGGAGAAGCCCTATGAATGTAAGGAGTGCGGGAAGGCCTTCAGCTATTCCTCAACTTTCCGAAGACACATGATAACGCACACCAGAGAGAAGCCCTATAAGTGCAGCGAGTGCGGGGAGGCCTTCAGCTATTCCTCAACTTTCCGAAGACACATGATATCACACACTGGGGAGACGCCACACAAGTGTAAGGAGTGCGGGGAGGCCTTCAGCTACTTCTCAGCTTTCCGAAGACACATGATAATGCACACCGGAGAGAAGCCCTATGACTGTAAACAGTGCGGGAAGACCTTCATTTACCTCCAGTCCTTCCGGAGACATGAAAGGATTCACACCGGCGAGAAGCCCTATGAGTGCAAGCAGTGTGGGAAAGCCTTCGTTTACCCCCAGTCCTTCCGCAGACATGAAAGGACTCACGATAGAGAGAAACCCTACGCGTGTAACCAGTGTGAGAAAGCGTTCAGCCATCCCTCGTCCTTTCGAGAACACATGAGAGTGCACAGCGGAGAGAAGCCTTACGAATGCACTCAGTGCACCAAGACGTTCAACTGGCCCATCTCCTTACGAAAACACATGAGGACACACACCAAAGAGAAGCCCTATGAATGTCAGCAATGTGGGAGAGCCTTCAGCTTGCCTGCCTGCATTCGAGAACATGTGCGGATGCATCCCGGAGACAAACCCTATGAGTGCACACTGTGTGGCAAAGCCTTCTATTGCCACATTTCCTTACAAAAACACATGAGAAGGCACACTGCCGAGAAACTCTACGCATGCGAGCAGTGCGGGAAAGCTTTCAGCTGGCCCGAACTTCTGCAGCAGCACGTGAGAACACACACTGCGGAGAAGCCTTATGAGTGTAAGGAATGCGGGAAGGTCTTCAAGTGGCCGTCCTCTTTACCGATACACATGAGGATGCACACAGGAGAGAAACCTTACGAGTGTAAGCAATGCGGGAAAGCCTTCAGCTGCTCCTCCTCCTTCAGAAGACACATGAGAACACACACTGCAGAAAAACGCCGCCCGTGTGATGCAGGCAGTCCCCCTGCAGAGGAGTCCACGCACAGTGCTTCAGAAAGTTCGCGCCAGGAGGGAAATACGAGAGAGGTAAATGTGGTTTTGCCTTTCTGAGGACCTCATCATTCTATTGGACCCATAGGGAGTGCATTTCCAGTTCTTTTGCAAATAAACATTTATGTGGAAAAGCTCTCCAAGTACTCTTAGCTACAGTACACAAAATTTCCATGTCGTGTTTTTCTTACATTTCAGGATACAAAGCTTTTATCTTTAGTTTGTAGACTCATAGATGATTAAACGTGTATTTTCAATATGTAAGTAGTTTTAATTTCTTCTTTAAATTGTCCTTGGAACAATGACACTTTGGTATTTGTTGGACTTCCCTTACTGTCTTAGTGTGGCAAATACTGGATATCACCCTTCATATATTTTCTACCTCATTGAGAGTCTTTATTTATTTTTGACCAGAGGAGCCTTATTCTATTTTTATTATAGTTTAGGTAATTATAAAATTATGTGAATTGTTGTTTTCAACTTCTGCTCATCGCTGTTTGTTTTTGCTTGTGATTAGGAATTGGACAGTATAGGCATTTAGTAAGAGACCCTGATGACCACGAGATAGTGAGTTTCAGATGGTTCTTTTGGATCATGCTGTGTCAGCGATGTTGGGAACTACGTCTCCCAGAATCCCTTCCCTTTATGGTTCTGTGGTCTGATTCACCAGTGGCCTAACTTGTCGTGAGACGTGGGAGGCAGAACTGAAGAAGCCATTACCAAGTTTTGGGAACCACTTTAAAGTGTGATAGAAAGATGCATAGGGACTTCTGGATACCAGATTTCAGCCCATTTTTCTGATTTCTTTCCCCTAGTAATCAAGAGCATCAAAGGAAATGACAAGTTTTCGATTTCCATGGTTCTCAGAGGTGTAGGCTTCCACGGACAGCTCCACGAGCTCCCTATCTAGGATCCACTTGTGTGGATAAATACTTCCCGTTTGGATTTTTCTAGAAGCCGTAAGGCGTCCTCCAGACCACAAATTCAAACTCATGGTTGGTGATCTCTGATGCTATGATTCACCCTCATCTCTGGAATTTAGTGCAGTTTCTACGGTCTAATTTGTGTAGCCAACACTGTTCTTAACACTTCCAGCCCTGCTCTGATCCTGCACCTGCCCCAAAACCTACAATGTTGCAGCAAAATGAAACAGCACTTGGGACTTGGTTAATCTGTTACATTTTGAAGTGTGTTGCTGACCCAGCTTTTCTGTGTGACAACAAACACCTTCCTCATATATTCGATTTTGGGAGATTTCTGTTACACAGAACTAAATGCATTTCCACCACACAAATTTAGTTATGTGTCATCAAAAACAATGTATTTATGTTCAAGGAAAATCTGTAGATATTTCTTAGAAATATTCTATTTACTCTGTCTTCAAATCAGTTGTATACTATTTATTTCCTAGGGCTGCTCTAACAAGGTACCACAGCTGGGTGGCTTGGGACAATAGAAAATTTTGTGTCGACGTTCTGTAGGCAGAAGTCCAAAATCACAGTGTTGGCAGGACCAGCCTCCTCTGAAGGTGCCATGGAAGCATCTGTTCCAGCTGTCTCCCAGCTGCTGGGAGTTCACTGGCTGGTGGCAGCTTACCTCTGACCTTCATGGGACATTCTCCCTGTGTGCATGCCTGTCTTCCTGTAAGGACGCCCCATATTGGGTTAGGACCAACCCTTCTCCAGTATGACCCCATCTAGTACAAGCCTATTGTCTCCCCATGACCCATCCCATTCTTCAGAGCCACCCTGCCACTGCCCATGTGCACTTCCAACCCCTGTATTCTGTGTAGTCTCAACCCCATTGTCTGTGGGAAATGGAGATCTCAAGAGTCTGCAGATGCCCAGCCACCTTTTAAGAAAATCCCAGGAGACACCTGGGAGCTCAGCCTTACTGGAAGTGTGCAGGGTAGGTCAGCGGACCAGAGACTCAGAGAAGAGGCTGCACAGGGAAATGGGGAAGCTCAGTCCCCACCCCTCTTGGGACAGCTTCCTATTCTTCCCAGGGTCCTGTAAGAGTGGTCTCTGGCCTGAGCTGCTGAGGAGGCCACCTTCCAACGTCTGTGAGGACTTTGGGCCATTTGGGGCAGATGGAGCTGGCACATGATACTAGCAGGCTGCGGGGACCCCAGTGCATGGCAGCTGGTTGCCATTCACCGAGATGGACATCATCACTACCCTCGCTGAGTGGAGTGACAAAGGGTCAGAGTGATGAGTGAGTTCCTGGAAGGATCCTAAAGCTGCAGGGGTAGGGCCGGAACATTATAATCCCAGCCACAGTGGGCCCCTGACCCTTCCTGCTCAACTCCACATCCTGTGCTTCTGATGGGAAGAGGCTCCTTGTACTGTGCAGGTTCAGGAAGTGCGAAGTCCCCATTCCAGGAGGAGGGAGACAAGTAAATGGCGTTGGTTAGTCCTAGGCAGACGAGGGCTGTTACAGCAGCATTGTAGATGGTCTGGCTGTGTGTCTCTGGAGACATCTTTGCCAATGAGTCTGAGTCTGTGTGTCTGACTGTGCCCACATGTATGTCCCAGTGACAGAGTTTGTGTCATGCCACCCCATGTGTCTTTTTGGGAGAGTTCAGATGTTTGAGTGGTGGCTCCCCTCCTGGCAGGAACCTTTGTGGTTGTCCGTGTGTCTTCCTGAAGAGCTGTGGTGTTTCCCCAGGGTGTGTACTGAAACCCAAATACACATTAAGCCCATGTGGATTTACAAGTGTATTTAACTTTTAAGATGCAAAGTGGTTATGATAAATTCTGATGAAATATTAAGAAGTAGAAAGTTTCATAATTATTCTTTGTAGGTTTTCATGAGCTCCAGCTTTCCACAGAGTGCTTGTTTCTACCGTAACAGCATAGCACATGCTTGCAGAAATTGGGACTCCTCTAGATTTTCTCACTTCTAAATTTCTTTCCAAATATATTGACATTTTTTACTCTAGTTTTCTAACCAACAGTGGTTCCACCAGATGAACACCTGAATGGTAATTGTCCTAGGAAGAAATACTTTAGATTGTGATCGTTGTTGTTGAAGGGAAAGGACAGACGGCACCAAAACGGCTCTCCCAAGTGCCTGTGATGTAACGGGTTCAGACCATGCCATCTTGTTAGTTTTCCAGTAGAACGCCGAGTGAGACTGTTCTGTGGCAAGAGTATGAACACAATTTACCTTTCAGTTTGAATTTATTCAGTCTTCCTATCATTATTTTAGTAAAGCTTTGCTTCCAAATATTTAAATTGACCTCATTTTGTTTGCATAGAATAAATGTGAGCACCCACTCACCATTCCCACATGGACACTTTCTTGATCCCTTGTCCGTCTCAGAAAATCTCTTCCTTCTCTGACCTAGACAATCCCAGAGCACAGATCGTTTCTCCTTAATAACAGGCATGTTCTGCCTGACATTAACTTGCAAACTGTGTGACTTTTAAATTTATTGTAAATGTGCCCTGGCTGGTGTAGCTCAGTGGATTGAGCATGGGCTGTGAATGAAAGGTTTGCCGGTTCAATTCCCAGTCAGGGCACCTGGGTTGCAGGCCAGGTCCCCGTGGCGGGTGCATGAAAGGCAACCATACATTGCTGTTTCTCTCCCTCTCTTTCTCCTTCCCCTCTCTCAAAAATAAATAAATACAATCTTAAAAAAATAAAAATAAATTTATTGTAAATATGTAAATAACTATTAGCCCAATTTTGTTTATTACATGCTGCAATAAGCATTTATTTTCATGCTCACAGATTTGGCCATTGGCTTGAGTATGTTACTCAAGTGAAGGATCTTCAAGTCTATTCTGAAGCTGACCTGGCTCTGATCCAAGTACGTCCATTCTGGGGCTGAAGTTTCACCAACAGCTCGTAGGGGAAGATTCCTCATGATGGTCACTCAAAGTACAGGGAAAAGCCAAATGCACAAGCACATTCCAGGTTTTCCTCACGGCACTAGCTCTCAGCATTGTCTTAAGCAAGTCACATGGCTCAAAATGAAGGGGAGAAGAGTTACCATCTTACTACCATGAGACATTGCTAGATTGTTCCACAGGGGATTGAAAAATTTGAAACAGTAATGCAATCTCCTACATCATCTGAATACCCTTTTAGGAAAGACTTGCATTACACAGCATAATTACAGAGAATATACTTTAAAAAACCTTTCATAAGTAGTTCTCTGTTTATTTTTAATGTTTTGGGAAAATTCAGACTTTGTATAAATAGAATGGTTTCAGAAAACTTCATAATACCCATCAGCGAGCTTCAATAATTCTCCATCAGGTGTCTTCCCCACTCCTGGTTCCCTCTGGGTAATTATGAAGCAGTTTTCAGCATATCACTTTATCCTTTAATATTTTGGAATGTATCTGCTTAATGTAACCACAGCCAATGCCATTGTCACACCTAACAATTACCCCTTAACATATTCAAGTATATAGGCAGTGGCCAATTTCTCTTAGGGTCTACGTAATTTTAAACCCTTTGCTGTTGGATTGTTTGCACTGGGATCCAATAGGATCCATACGTTTAATTTTTTTTCTTTTTTATATTTAATATATATTTAATCCTCACCCAAGGATATGTTTATTGATTTTGTTTATTTGTGTATTTTTAAAAGATTTTATTTTTATAGAGAGGAGAAGGTAGGGAGACAGAGAGGAAGAGAAACATCGATGTGCGAGAGAAACATCTATGGGTTGCATCTTGCAAGCCCCCAACTGGGGACCTGCCCACTACCCTGACCAGGAACCAAACCAGTGACCTTTTGGTCCGTGGGCCAGCACTCAATCTACTGAGTCACACCAGCCAGCGCTGGTTTTATTTAAATATATATATATAATTTTGTATACTCACCTGAGGACATTTTCCCCCACCGCTTTTAGAGAGACAGGGAGAGACAGAGAAACATCGATTGGCCATCTCCTGTATGTGCCCAGACCGGGGATGAACCCGCAACCTTTCGGTGCACGTGATGACGCTCCAACTAGCTGAGCCACCCAGCCAGGGAGGCATTCGTTTAAAAAATAAAACTAACAAAAATATATTAGCTATATTTTTATTTATTTATAGCTGTAGTTTTAATGTTTTATAAATCAAATGAGTAATATTTTTAATGGGAAGCCTCTTCTATACATGCTAATCCTCTAAGCACTATGTTTTATAGAGGACAATAAGTTTTGCAAACTATAAAACATTTTTTCACTTCTGTTTATAAATAAGTGGGGTGGGAAATAATGGATAAGGCCTCAACAATGTCAAAGGCCAAACATCAAAATTATCCCGCCTTTGCATTCCACATGGTGACATCATTCAGTCTGTTCTTAAAAAGCACGACCCATGAGTGACTTCGCAGTGCAGGTCAACTCCTGACCTGTGGAGGACTTTGGGCCTTCCTGTTCTGGCCCAGTCTGTTCTGGGTGGCCCACTTTCTCTGCACGGGGTGGAGGGTGTCTCTCCAAGGGAAACTGAGTCTGGACGGAGCAGGTGCCTCTGAATGACTCCGAAATACACCCTGGTGACTCAGAACTAGTTCTACTGGAACGCAGACATTGCTGTTCTGGCCAGTCGAAAAAGGTCGGTTCTGCTGGTGCGGAACTGTCCAATCAGGAGTGCTGGGGCAGAGCCAGAACTATCCAATCAGAATCCCTAGAGGATGCATTGTCCAATCCGGTGACGGGCGTCCTCCCAGCCCCTTGGACGTTCAGGCGCTGCTGCACCCCACGCCCCTTGTACCCTCTCTGTTGCTCGCACAAGCCGAGTTACTACTGGGAGGACCGAGAGAGATCCCGGAGCTGGGCTGTGAGATGGTGAGTGCGGGGTTGAGGGGAGAGGGGGTCCTGGGGTCCCGACCTGAGTCTCTGCCTTTGGCAGTGGGTGGGCTTCTGGCGTCCAGTTCTGTCCACGCTGAGTCTGGGGTCCCAGGACTGCCAGGGATGACTTGGATGCTCACAGCTGCGGGGGGTGGGGCTTCCGTTTGGCTCTTCCCACAGGACAGCATGTGGGGCGGGTTCAGAATTTGAGGAGATCTGTAGTGGGGGTTGGGAGAGACTTCCTGGTCGGAGCTAGGTCCCTAACTGACCCCGACCCCGTTTCTCATTCCCCGGAGTGACACAGTTGTTGTAACAGGGTGCAGCCAGGGATCCCCCCAAAGGGATTTGTAGTGGGGTCCAAAACCCAGAGTGTCCAGGAAATATTAAAAGTATAGGATGTCCTCATCCCGACAAGTCTGAACTGGGCAATGGGACACAAGGAGCAGGGCCATTGAGAGTTGTTTTGCATAGCAACAGTTTTGCAGATCATCTCAGGAATTGTCATTTAACATATCTATAACTTTCGACCAGTTTCTTGGACCGTTAAATAGCTGTGGCCTTTCTTTGACCTGGGGAGGTGGGAGTGGCTTCAACCCCTGACTTAACAAGGAGGCAACTCCCCCTGATTGGGTCCATGCCCTGGGGCCGACCTGCTGGGACTTACTATGGCAGCTCAGAAAAGCTGGAGAAACGCGGGCGTGCGGGCTCGTGCAGCGGGTTGTGGGAGGAGTCAGTGCGGGCTGGTGTGGCCGATTGTGGGAGGAGTCGGAAACGGGGCTGCAGAAGAAGACTGGCCCTAGGATTTAAACCCAGACTCCGCAGCTGCAGAAAAAAACAACACGTGGCTTTGGCAAGAAAGGGGGACCATGCGGCTTTGGATGCTTTCTTTGTCGCAGCTTAGGAATATTGGAAAGCAAGATGTAGCAGAGCTCTCTCTTAGCAGTTCGGAAGAATGCAGGAGGGAAAGGGGTGAACGGACTCTTGCTGGTGGGCCAGGAGAAGGTCCCTGCGGGTATGGATTGAGAACTGGAGATGGCAGTGGTGACACAGCTGATGGTGCTGGTAACCCAGGGAGGCCTGCCAGCCCAGCACGGATTCCTGGGAAGAACGGGGAGGGGGGGCACCCTACCAGAACCACAGACATCTATTTCTTTTCCTGAGGTATGGGACCCCGGACTGGGCGGAGGGGGGAAGGGAGGACTGTGTGCATTTGTGGGTGCTGGGATCTCAATGAAGACATTAAATCATTACTCTAAGTCTGTATACATTTTGAATAAATAATTCCTTTCCTTTTCACCAACTCTCTGGCATTGAAAGTTATAATTAATTCCCTGGCAGCAGGCAAGGTGAACCTAGTACAGGGGAACCCCAGGATTGGGGGGAATCCATTCGGTAATAGTATATTGTGTGGCCCCCCACACAGGGTCCGTCTGTAACATTGTCAGCAGACCAGACTTGATATTGAAAAGACAGAAATGATTCAGGCCCCCTGAAGGGAGAGAAACTAACCCCCAAAAGGGAAAGCCAACCCAGTGAGGTGAGGCAGCCACCTGCAAAGCCACATGCACTTGAGACTCACAGAGGAACAGCAGCCAGTGTCCTTCGGGTGCTCAGGGAGTATTTCAGTGAACAGGTGGTAAGGGCTGGATGTCCCACGTGGTAGGATGGTCGCACTTGACCCTTCAGTCATCTCTGTGTTCCAGTTCAACACTGCCCCTCCCTGGGTTTGTCACCTTAAACAGATGTATTTGATTATTTGAGCCTCAGATTTTTCAGTAAATGTAAAATATATTTAACTAATACAAATGAAAGATACGATAAAATATTTTTAAAGAAGTGAGGATGAAGTGAATTTCAGAATTTAAAAAATGTTCTCATCTTACATTCCATTCTTTAAAAATTCTTCTGTACCTTTTCTCTCTCCCGGAGCTTGTGTGGAGAAGTTTCTTACACCTGTTGTGTTTTTTTTTCCGTGATGACAAATGGGATTCCAGGGCTTACCCTTGGGAATGGTCCCGGGAAAAATAATTAGAAATAGAGAGAATCTTTCATTATGGTTGCAGAAAAATGAATGCCTTTCCACACACACACACACACACACACACACACACACACACAATGTTTGATATATTAACTGGTACATCACAAGACCCAAATGTCAGTTATTCTCCTTGTACAGGGTGGGAAGTTTGTGACAGTGGGTAATTCTGTCTCATGCCACCTGGACTTCAGAGATGAATGCTACGTCTTATGTCCTGAAACCTGGGCCACCTCACAGTGTTCGCATATGATTAATATCCACAAAACATGTTCCCATGGAAATGATTAAGTGACATCTTTGTTTTCTGAAAGGAATACTTGTGGGTTTTCTTCTTGAGCTACAAATGCTCAGTGTTTTCTTCCCTCCTTTTGAGTGGTTTTCGGGATCCTTCGAACACTGGGCCGGTCTCATATCAGTGATCCGTAGTGTCGGACATGCGTGGATAACCTGGAGTGGGGCGAGGGCGTGGGGCCGGCGACTCCAAACCGAGGCCAGTCCTGAGATTGCAGAGGGAGGCAAGGAGGTGGGTCCTCCTGGTGCTTCTCCCCGTTCCGGTGTCCCAGGCCGCCCACCCATCTGCAGGGAGCGCTGTGCACACCGAGAGAGGCTTGGGGGAAGGGGCCTGGAAAGGGTGTGTGGTCGAGGTTGATGCTCTTTCTGAGGTTGTGCTTGCCGCGGTCCTAGGTCTGTTTCCGGATAGGCCCAGGTATGCGCCCAGAGGACAACCTGTGCAAACTGAGAATGTCTGTGAAGGTCAGACCTAAAAGAAGACGCTTCTGGGGTCTGTCTCCTGGAGAAAGAATTCATGAGTTTGGGGATTCATTTGGTTAGAACCTGAAACTGATTCCGGTGGAGTGTCCTGTCTAGTGAGCACTGAAGCCTGGAGAGGACCTCTGTGTGCGGAGGTCTGCCGACCTTCTGGCTCCAGGGACGGACCCGTTAGAATGGGGATCCCCCACCCCTGTTAGGAACGAGGCAGAGAGGAGAGCGCGCCTGAGCCCCGCCTCCAGGACCACCCCCTCCGAGCCTTCCACTAAACCCGTCCCTGGTGCCAAAAAGGTCGGAGACCACTGCATTAGAAGGATGATATTTCTAATCATCTTTCTAATTATAATGAGAGTCTGGACCCCAAGCTTGTGTTCACTTGTATTCACTTTCTGAATGTGAGTTTTCCTCGCCAACTGTGGGCGAGTCAGTGGCTTTGTCTGAGCTGACACACATGTTTGGCTTTCTTCCCTTCTGACTCCTGTATGGGATATTGCTGCCTCCAGGTTCCCTAAGTATTTGGTCGTTTTCTTTCCTTGTTTGAGTGGGTGAGATTTTTATTTTCTTAGATGAGTATAAGTGGATGGAGAGATAAAATGTAAGACAAGAGAATTTGGGCAGAACAGTTTTTCTTCCTGTTTTGGTAAGAGAACCATCACATGAGATGAGGGTATTTATATATTCTCAGGTTCACTTTTCACTTTTTACATATATATTTTTTTACGTCAGTGATTATCCCTAGAGAGTTTTGAAGTTTAAAAGGTTGTGCTATTCCTAAAACAATTCCTATGGTAACTAATATGAAGAAAAGTACTTTTGGATATGTAAATCCTTGAAATTCATAGTACATTTAATGGGTTAGGCCAAATCCCTAATGTAGGAAGCATCCTGTCCCCCAGTTTGAGAAAGAGCACAGTGCAAACGGTGATGTCACTTGTCCTTTGAGTTATAGAGACGTTTGAGATATTTCATTTTTTTGTGGTTTGCATTTTCATAAACTTTAGTCTTCAGAGGATTAAATCTTAAAATGGTTTACTACATAAAAGTAGCTTCCAAATAAAAGTAAAATTACTAAAAAGCAAAAAGTAATATATGGAGATTTATTTTTATGTAAGGTAAATAATACATGCAAAAGTTTAAAAAGTTCCATGATGTGGCAAATCCAACTTAAGAAGACTTCCTGCCCACATATCCTGGTCCACTCAGCACTCTTACCTCCTCTCCCACCCCAGACAACCAGTTTTAGTGATTTCTTATACATGTGTCAGTGTTTCTGTATATAAAAGCAAGCAATTAAAGTACATTTTCTTTGGTTATAGGAAAGGTAACGTGATGTGCACACGGCAGCACACTCCTCTTTGTTCTGTTGGTAGTCCTGCAGTGTCGCCGTCCCGGCTGGCAGGACCTCGTGTTGTTGCAGAATGCTTGTCCTAGATCCCCAGACAAGTGACGAACAAATTCACTCAGACTAAAGGAATCCGGTGGAGAAAAAGGGATACATGGCGGATCTCTCAAGGATCAAGAGAGAGGGCCCAGACCCTTTGCCTACAGGCTTTTATTGATATTCTAGGTAGATGACATCAAGGAGGGTCCTCCTTCACTGTGCACAGGTTCCCTTTGGGTGGTTACCATAACAAAAGAAAGAATGTTGCTAATCCCTTTAAGATAAAGGTCATTTGCAATTGTAAAGGGAAAAGGTTGAACTGGTTACACCCAAACTTGAGAGGTTTAGCATAGATTTTGGGAGGTTACTTTAAGATATGCAATACACACATGTTTCCTCAATTCAAGGTGAGGGAGTTTTTTAGCAAAAGCAAGTCTCAAAGCCGCCTAGGTGCAATGCAGGCCTGATTCCCCATGGGAGACCTATTCATGGATGTTCTCTGCACTCCACGTGCGTCTGTCTGCATTCAGAACCAGAGCTGAGCCACAAGATCGCATCACGCATGGATAGGTTCCCTATACTGCAGGCCTTCTCCTGTCGACACTGGGTGCCTTTGGTTTTCCGTGCCTGTGCACCCACTTCTCTAAAGAGATACTTGGTCTGTGTCTAATACTTTGCTACTAAAGCCCGTCAATCAAAACTGACTTTCCATGTTACATAGTAAGCAAACACACAGAAAAATATATTTGTTTCTAATCTTGATACTTTCTAGCACTTGTGTTTAATTTTTGTTTAATTTGTGGGCGATGACTTTACATTTTCATTGTGCTATCTATCGTATTCAGAATGGATGGGAAGTTTTTTTGAAACTAATAATGGTGTAAACATTCATGGACTCACGATCAAGATTTATAAATTGGCCCTGAGTGGTGGTCGGCGTCTCCTGGCGAGCCCATTCCAGGACTCACCACATCTTACCTGACTGATGATGGCTATCTTACTTCTTTGCTTAAATGTCATGCCTTTGTCCCCTGGGATTTTTCACTAAGCAGCGTTCTGTTTGGCTTTGCCTCTTCAGAACTTTCACTACGTGAATAGTAATGGGATTCCACTGAAAGGCTTTTCTGAGGAGTCTTTGCTTTAGTCTGTTTCGTACATGCTGGCTCCTGAGGCCGTGGGCCGCCCCATCTATTCCTCCAGGGCTTGTGGGGTTGGGGGTGTTCAAGTTCGTTTCTTGCTCTTGTGAAAAATGCCACTCCCGTGATTCTCGTTTCAGTGTTCAAGTGCAAGTGCACAGTAACGTGGTTCCCCTCGATATTTCCAGCACCAACCTGGCACCGTAGAGAGTTATTACAATATTATTGACGATATTCCCTCCACCATACTGTACTCTTGTAGTTACTATTTCATAACTACCAATCTGTACCTCTTAATCCCTTCACCTTTCCCCCCAGTACCCCAACACCCCCTCCCACCTAGCAACCCGCAGTTTGTTTTCTGTGTCTATGGGTTTATTTCTGTTTTGTTTGTTCATTTGTTCTGTTTTCTAGGTCCCACGTGTAAGTGCAATCATGTGGCATTTGTCTCTCTCTGTCTGACTTATTTCATTTAGCGTAATACCTGCGAGGTTCATCCGCGCTGCTGCAAGTGGTAAAGTTTCATTCTTTTTTATGGCCAAGTACTGTTTCATTGTACAGATCTACTGCATCTTATTTACCCACTCGTCTGTTGATGGGCACTTAGCTTGCTTCCACATCTCAGCTATTGTAAATAATGCTGCAATGAACATAGGGGTGTATACAGCTCTCTGAATTGGTGTTTTGGATTTCTGTGAATATATACCCAGAAGTGGAATTGCTGGTCATGAGGTAGTATTATTTTTAATTTTTTGAGGAACCTCCATACCATTTTCCAGAGTGGCTGCACCAGTCTGCACTCCCACCAACGGTGCACTGGGGTTCCTTGTCAACACTCGTTGATTTAGTGACGAGAGACGTTCTGACAGGTTTGAGGCGATCCGCTGTGGTTTTAATGTGCGTTTCTGTGACGAGTAGTGATGCTGAACATTTTCTCATGTGTCTTTTGGCCGTCTGTATGTCCTCTTTGGAGAAATGTCTAGTCAGATCCTTTGCCCGTTTTTTAATCAGATTATTTGGTTTTCTGGTGTTCAGTTGTTATGAGTTCTTTGTAAATTTTGGATATTAACCCCTTATCGGAGAGGTTGACTTTTTTTAATATGTGTTCTTTCATGTTTTCTGATACATGTTTTCTTCATTTTTACTCTGCACACTAATTGTTCTTTTTGTCTGTATTGCAAATATATTTCTCTCAAACTATGGTTTATCTGGTCAGTCTTTTAATTTTAACAGGGTTGAAACAGCAATCTATTATAGCTACTCTTTTTTCTTAAAAAAATTATCCCTATTTTTAAGTTACAAAAACATCTCCTTTTAACTTTAAAAAAGAGCTCTAGTTTTGTCTCTCACATTTATACCTACAACAAATTGATTGTTGACCATGGAATATATAGGAATACAATGTATTTTTCCCAATTATATGCAGTTTCCCTGCCCTCTGTATGACATTGTGCATTATTTCTGCTGCTGCTCTGATGCCCTGTCATTAATCAAACTTCCATTCTTTTTTTTTTTTAAAGAGAAAAGACAAGTTTTTATTTATTGATTTTAGAGAGAGGGAGGTAGGGGGGAGAGAGAGAAAGGAACATCAATCTGCTGCCTCACCTACTGCTTATGTACACATTCACTGGTTGCCCCTGCACGTGCCCTGACTGGGGTGGGGGGATCAAACCCACAACCTCAGGGCACCAGGACGATGCTCCAGCCAACTGACCCGCCCTGCCAGGGCAGGACTCTTTTCTTTTCTATTGTGTGTTTCTCCCTCTGCCCATACCATACTGCCCAGGTTACTACAGTTTTAAATTCCATGGTACATGTTAGGCAAGCTCTACCTTGTTCTTCAGAAAACTTTTTTTTCCCTGACATTTGTTGTTCCTTTTAAACGTCAAGAGTTCTTTGTTGCGAAATCCTAGAATATCAGGTTTGGGGGTTTAATGGAATTTATTATAAAGACTAGTGGTTTTTAAAAACTGATTTTATTTATTTATTTTTAGGCAGAGGGGAAGGGAGAGAGAAAGAGAAGGTGAGAAACATCAATGTGTGGTTGCCTCTCATGCACACCCCATTGGGGACCTAGCCCACAACCCAGGCATGTGCCCTGACTGGGAATCGAACCAGCGACCCTTTGGTTCACAGGCTGGTGCTCAATCCACTGAGCCACACCAGCCAGGGCTATAGGCTTTTTTTTTTTTTGAGGGAGCTGATATCTTAGTGACAGAGAGTCCTTTCTAAGAACATGTACCATCTTTCTGTTTATTTCATTCTGCTTTAATATTATCCAATAAAGTTGAGTTTTTACCAATTAGAATCTATAGCCGTCATTGGAATTCTCCATTATGCATTGGTGTTTTTTAGAAAAGCTTCATTGAGATAATTCACATATCACACATCACCAATTTCAAATGTGCAGTTCGGTGGGTTTAGTGCATTCACAGGTAGGTACAACCACCCTCAGGGTCCCTCTTAGAGCATTTTCATCAGTTTTAAGAAAAACCTCATACCCTTCAGCTCTCACGCTCTGTGCTCCCTGCACGAATGAGCACTGACGCACACTCTGTCTCTGCAGGCTTCCTGATTCTGGACTTCTCACGTAAACGGGACAATATAGCCTGCAGTTCTCTCGCTCACAAGTTCCAACCTGCTGTTGAGTTCCTCCAGTGACTTTTAAGCTTCAGTTGTTACGCTTCTCAACATCAAACTTTTCATTTGGTTTTTCTTAAATAACTTCTGTCTCTTTATTGGTGTTCCTTATGTGATGTGCCTTCCTTTACTTCTTTAATCATGGTTTCTTTTCGTTCTTTAAAACCGTTTATGTTGGTTACTTTGAAGCCTTTTTCTGTTAAATCTGGCTTCTTTTCACCCTTCACAGACAGCTTCTGTTGCCTGCTTAACTTTCTGGTGTAACGTTCATAATTTGCTTTTTCTTTGCGTGCCTTGTAAGTCCTTGCTGGGCACTGGACATTGTAGATAATATATTGTAGCAACTTGGGGTTCTGGCCCCTCTTCTCTGGGCTTGTTATTTTTATTTGTATTTGGTTGGTGACTGGCTGGATCATGTTCATCAATTCTGTTTCCTTCCCCTCTGCAGCCCCCGCAGTTTGAAGCCTCTGGTGGCCCTCCTCGGGGAGGTGCAGCTCTGTGTACACCCACAGTCACCCTAGGTCGGCAGTAGTCCCCACGGGGCTTTATTCCTCTCTTTCCTGGACCATCTGAAGCTGCTAAGCTTCATTAATTATGGGCTGATTGCTCATGGCGCCTACCCTGCTCTGTAGACTGACCCAGTCAAGTTTGGACCCCTTTGAAAGAGCAGTCCCACAGGTCAACTTTTGTTATTTGTTCAGACCCTCAGAGGGCTCCTGCCAGCTGTCTTTTTCTCTGTATCTCCCCTGTAAACAAGGTGGACAACAGTTTTCCTAGTATCTTGAATCCCCTCCCAATTGCCTTCTACTACAACAACCTCCGTTGTTTTGTGGAGGCCCCTGATGTTTGAACTTCACGTTCTTTTGGGAAGAGACTTGGCACTATCTGCTTTACAGCCAGCTACTCCCCGAGTCAAAATATATGAGCCAGGGCACCAGAGCGGGAAGGGGACAACGGCACACTTCTAAGTGACACTCCTGCTGTAAGAGCTGAGCGCACAGTGGGGGAAGGGCAGTAGTCCGAGGTCTTCTCAGCTCCCCTCCCTTGGGTATGGCACCTCCAATGTACGAGGATGAGAACCGTCAGCCCGCAGTAGCCTCAGCAGCCCACCACAAATGTGGTACCCACCACATTGGTACCCACCACAGAGCCTTCATTCCACAAATGGGGGCTGGGGGGAAGGAGGGAGCCCCCACCTCTCAGCCACACTTGCTTGAACTTCACCTCGGTAACAGGTGACTGGTGCTGTGTTCTTGGTGGTCTGAAGTGGACACCCAGAGAGAGGACGTTGTCCTGGCACACACGTCACGGACCTTCACTTTCCTCACTGAATTTTCAGACTCCTAGAATCTCTGTTTCTTCACTGATGCCCTTAAGATTGTTTCCGGAGTCCTGGCTGATGTGGCTCAGTTGGTTGGAGCAAAGCCCCATAAGCTGAAAGGTCCCAGGTCAATTCCTGGTTGGGGCTCATGCCTGGGTTGCCAGTTCTGTCCTCACTCGGGCGTGTGCAGGAGGGAGCCAACTGATGTTTCTCACACAGATGCCTCTCTCCCTCTCGTAAATGTTCTCAAAGAAATTATTAACAGAGATTTTAAATGATGGTTGTTTTTACAGTGATTTTTACCAGTTTCACTGGGGAGTGGGTCCACAGAGCTCCTTTGCTGTCATGTAGCTGTGGTACCTTATTAACATTAAATTTCCAACTTTATGTTGTGATTTAATAGAAAGATAATATATTTTATTTTTATATTGTGTTTTTATTCTGGAATCATGCCAAGAAATCTTATTTTATGGTTCTTTTTGTTCTGTTGGGGGTCCTACACATATATTTGTTAGTGCTGTGAATAACGGTAACATTTTATTCTGTTGTTATTCTGGCACATTAGTTTATTTTCAGGTGACACTGGATTGGATCGCTAGTGCAATGTTGACTAGGAGTGAGACGATGGGAATCTAGCTTTTCCCTTTTTTTTGGTAGAAAACAATGAACTTCACGTCATTTATATGTTCCTTTTTGAACAGTCTTTTTTCAATATGCCCTTCATCAAGTTATGCGGATTACCACCTGTTTCTACATGCTATGAGTTTTTTCACATATTTCTGTTGAATATTATAAAATGATACTCTGTAACGCTTAAGATGACTTCTGGTCTATTATATTGACTGTAGGGTTTTATAGTAAAGTATGACGTGCATGTAGAAAAGTACATCAGACAAATGCACAGCCCCTATGAGCAATAAAATAAGAAGCACCCGTTAACAAAAATCCAGTCCTAGATCTAGAACAAGGCTTGATATCAGACACCCCAGTGGGAATGATTCCCAGGGTTAGGCTCCCTCACTCTCCATTCGTAACCAAGGTCCTGAATTATGTGATGGTAGTGTCTGTGCTTTTCTTTATAATCTTATCACCTGTGTGTGCATGCTTAAATACACATATTCTAATTTTGCATGCCTTCTACTGCATGTAAATAGAATCACAGTGTGTATGCTATTTTATGTCCGGTTTCTTTAGTTCAAAGTTATTTCATGGTCTTCCATGGAATAATAATGGTTTATGCACTCTTATTACCGTCTTTCATTCGCTGGCTGGGAGATACCATTATTGTTCGTTAACTGCTAGTGGCTATTTGGGTGTTTGCCAATTTTTCTCATTAGGACCAGTGCTCCTGAAAGTACTGTTATACATGACCCACTGGGAAACTCTAGTAATGTGTCAGTGTCTTTAGACTTTATGATTGTTTTTGATGGAAGGAATTCATGTTCGAAGACCAGGGGTGGACTGTGATTCTGTGAAATAAGAAATTGGGTTGGGTCATTTGGATAACCAAAATGCATTTGTCGTAAGTATTCGGACTTGGTCTACAATTCTCGACTCATAAAACCCCTGGAATTTCCAGAGTTGAGATTGACAAAAAGTGTCTTTGGTTACGTAAATGAGATAACCTTCAGACAGCAGCTGAGGCTGGGGCCGGTGGCCAGTCGAGCCAGTGTGTGGTAGAGGTTTCGAAGTTTCAGTCCCACCTCCTGACTTTCAGGGAGAAGAGAGGCTGGAGATTCAGTTGAGTCACCCATTACCCAAGTTTTAACCAATCTTGGCTGTATTAGGAAACCTCCATGAAATCCCAAAGGAGAGGATCTGGAGCGCGTCTGGGGTCGGCGAACATGTGCAGATGCGGGGAGAGCAGTGCACCCGAGACAGCATGGATCTTCCACACCACTTTCCCATGCCTTGCCCGTGCACCTCTTCCATCTGCTATTCCTTTTACACTAAACCAGTGATCTAGGGGGCATCGCATTTCTGTGGGTGCTGTGAGCCTGCCCAGCAAATGCATCAAATGCAAGGAGAACCTCTGCTCTGTATGCAGTCAGTCAGTACTGCTGACAAGCTGGGCTTGAGACTGGCCTTGAAGTGGGTTGGGGTGGATGGATGTTCAGCCTCTTAGGACTGAGCCATCCACCTGCTGTGTCTGATGCCATCTTCCAGTAAATAGTGCGAGAATTGAGTTGAATTCTTGGACACTGAGCTAGTGTTCTGAGAATTGCTTGGTGGAGGTATCGTGTTCCATCCCCCATGGACAAATCTGAGTGTCATAATACTCTTTACATCTGATCTATCAATACAAATTTTTATCCCACAAATGCTTTGTAAAATTTCCTCAAACTGCTGAATCTCTGAATCTTCTGAAATTTCTTTGTCACACTTTTGTTTATTTGTCCAAGTTCTGTTGTTTATGAATAGACGTGCCATTAGGTTAAGAAGCATGTATTTTAGCATATCTAAATTTATTTTTAAATAGCTTTAATTGAGCCCTGGCTGGTGTGGCTCAGTGGTTTGAACACGGGCCTGTGAACTGAAGGGTCGCTGGTTCGATTCCCAGTCAGTGCACATACCTGGGTTGCGGGCCAGGTCCCTGGTTGGGGGCACATGAGAGGCAACCACACATTGATGTTTCCCTCTCTTTTTCCTTCCCTTCCCATCTCTCTAAAAATAAATAAATAAAGTCCTTTAAAAAATAGCTTTGAGATATTTTTAAAAAATCATAAAGGTCAGCCCTGGACACTGTGGCTCAGTTAGTTGGAATGTTGTCCTGTAACCAAAAGGTTGCGGGTTCAATTCCCAGTCAGGGCACGTACCTGGGTTGTAGGTTCAATCCCCAGTCCTGACACAGGCATGTGTGACCCCCATCTGGACATTTAAAAGTCCTTGGCGTAGGTACCAATTCTCAGTACAGGCGCGGGTGTGTACGGGAGGCAACCCATCTGTGCTTCTCTCTTGCATCGATGTTTCTCTCCCCTCCTCTCTCTCTAAAAAAAGCAATGAAAAAAAGATGTCCTTGTGTAAGGATAAAAAAAAGAGAAGGAAAAAAACCCATAAAGCTCACCAGTTAAAAGTATAAAATGCAACTGTATTTTGTATATGTACCGAATTTTCCTGCCATCCACATTTGGAGCCGTCTTTATCGCCCCAAAGAAAACCCGTGTCTGCCGCCAGCCCCTCCCCATTTGGTCCTCCACCCCCGGGATCGGCTCCTAGCAACTTATTCATCTGCTTCCTTTCCCTGTGGATGGGCTTCCTCTGAACGTTTCATGTGTCTGATTTCATGCTATCTGTCATCTTCTGTGATGCTTGGGAATGTCCTTAAGGGTCATTGATTTTTGTGGCATGAATCACTGTTTCATTCCTCTAAGTTCCAAATAATATTCCATTGTGTGAATATTCCCATTTGCTTATTCAAGTCAATTGATGAACTCTTGAGCTGTTTCTATCTCTTACCCAACAGATATGCCAGGCCCTGGGCCCTGGACTATGTCCAGTGTCGTTCTCATGCTGGGAGGGGTCTCTGCCACTGTCAGATATAAGGGCTCTACGTCATGCTCCTTATCACTGTTGACACTCATGGCGAGAGCCGTTCAGATCAGGCAGCACTTGGAAATCTTAGTGTTCACAGTATGTGTGAAACCCTATGTGTGTAAGGAACGTGGGAAAGCCTTCCGTTATTGCAGCGGACTTCAGGCACATGGTAGAATACACAGTGGGAAGAAACCCTATGTATGTAAGGAGTGTGGGAAAGGATTTAGGATTTCCACATACCTGCAAGAACATGTGAGAACACATACTGGGCAGAAGCCCTATGAAGGTAAGCAGTGTGGAAAAGCCTTCAGGGGTTTGTCATCCCTACAAAAACATGTGAGAATACACTCTGGAGAGAAACCCTATGTGTGTAAGCAATGTGGGAAGGCCTTGTGTTATTGCTACAACCTTCAAGTACATGATAGGACACACAGTGGGGAGAAACCCTATGCATGTAAGGAGTGTGGGAAAGCCTTCAAACAACTAAACTCTTTTAAAAAGCATGTGGGAACACAGTGAGGAGAGACCCTATTAAAGTAAGGAGTGTGAGAAAGGATTCAGGATTTCCAAATACCTGCAAGAACATGTGAGAACACATACTGGGCAGAAACGCTATGAATGTAAGGAGTGCGGGTGAGGTTTTGGTTATTCATAATTGCAAAGACACATGAGAAAGCACAGTCAAGACAATCCCTGGGAATAAGAATGTGGAAAAGCCTTGTCAAGCCCACCTTTGAGTACGTGCAAGAATGCACACAGGCTCTGGATACTACATGGTTCCACTGGAGTGTCATTTTATGCACCATAGGGTTGCTGATTTAATTTCCGGTGAGGGTACATGCCTGGGTCACGGGTTCAATCCCTGGTTGGGGCACATACAGGAGGCAACCAACTGATTTTCCTCTTGCATATAGATGTTTCTCTCCCTTCATCTCTCTCTAAAAAATGAATGGATATTTCTGGCCAAGATGGAGGCGTAGGTAGATACACTGTGCCTACTTGCACAACCAAAAGAAGGAAACATTTAGAAACAAAAACAACCAGAACTGACAGAAAATTGAACTGTATGGAAGTCCAACAACCAAGGAGTTAAAGAAGAAACATTCATCCAGACTGATAGGAGGAGTGGAGACAGGCAGCCAGGTGAACTCATAGCAAGGCTGCGGCTACAGGACTGGGGCAAGCAAGGCCATGGCTAGTGGACTGGGCAGGGTGGCGGCTGGCGGACCAGGTGGTCCCACATTTATGTGCAAATAAACCTGGAGGAACAACTGGGGAGCGAGACAGACTGCACAACCCAGGGTTTCAGTGCTGGGAAATAAAGCCTCAAAACCTCTGACTGAAAAATCCTGTGGGGGTTGCAGTGGTGGAAAAAACTCCCAGCCTCACAGGAGAGTTCGTTGGAGAGACCCACAGGTTCCTACAACGTATACAAACCACCCACCAGAGAATCAGCCCCAGAAGGGCTCAATTTGATTATGGGTGACGGGGGAAGTGACTGAAAACCGGCAGAGAGCAGAGCAAGTGGCACTGTTCCCTCTTGGGCCCCTCCCTCACATACAGCGTTACAACACAGCGACATGGGTTGCCCTGTCCTGGTGAACACCTAAGGCTCCACCCCTTACTATGCAACAGGCAAGCCGAGACCAAAAAAAAAAAAAGGCTCAAATGCAAGAACAGTTCAAAGCTTCAGAAAAAATACAACTAAGTGATGAAGAGATAGCCAGCCTATCAGATGCACAATTCAAAACACTGGTAATCAGGATGCTCCAGGAACTCACTGGGTACTTCAACAGCATAAAAAAGACCCAGGCAGCAGTGAAGGTCACATTATGTTAAATAAGGAATAATCTACAGGGAACCAACAGTGACAGGTAGGAAACCAAGACTCAAATCAATGGTTTGAAGCAGAGGGAAGAAAGAAACATTCAACCAGGACAGAATGAAGAAACAAGAATTCAGAAAAATGAGGAAAGGCTTACGAACCTCCAGGACATCTTTAAACATTCCAAACACCCAAATCATAGGGGTGCCAGAAGAAGAAGAGCAAAACATTGAAAACTTATTTGAACAAATAGTGAAGAACTTCTCCAATCTGGCAAAGGAAATAGACTTTCAGGAAGTCCAGGAAGCTCAGAGAGTCCCAAAGAGGTTGGACCCAAGAAAGAACACACCAAGGCACATCATAATTACATCAGCCAAGATTAAAGATGAGAGAATCTTAAAAACCAGCAAGAGAAAAGGAGAGAGTTATCTACAAAGGAGTTCCCATTAGACTATCAGCTGATTTCTCAAAAGAAACCTTGCAAGCAAGAAGGGGTTGGAAAGAAGTATTTGAAGTCATGAAAGGCAAGGACCTACACATCCAAGATTACTCTATCTAGCAAAGCTATCATTTATAGTAGAAGGGCAGATAAAGTGCTTCACAGATAAGGTCAAGTTAAAGGAGTTCATCATCACCTAGCCCTTAATATATGAAATGTTAAAGGGACTTAATCTAAGAAAAAGATCAAAATATGAACAGTAAAATGACAACAAAGTCACAGCTATTAACAACTGAACCTAAAAAAAAAACCCAGAAAAACCCTAAGCAAATTAGACCAGGAACAGAATCACAGAAATGGAGATCACATGGAGCGTTATCAGTGGGAAAGTGGGAGGGGGAGAGAGGGGGAAAAGGTACAAAGAATAAGTACCATAAATGATAAGTAGAAAATACACAGGGGGAGGTTAAGA
>VMDR010010748.1:0-30013 GCA_007922815.1 Macrotus californicus
AGTTTCGTTCATGTAGCAGAAGGCAATGAAATGTACTTCTGTTTATTACTAGCATCTCATGCTTATAGTTCTACAAGATCGAAGAAAGTCCTAGATACCCATCATTCATCTTTTTTAATGAAGATTTTATTCATTTATTTAGTTTTAGAGAGAGGGGAAGGGAAGGAGAAAGAGAGGGAGAGAAACATCAATGCAAGAGAGAAATATTAATTGGTTGCCTCTCCTACACGCCCCAGCCAAAGAATTAAACCTGCAACCCAGGCATGTGTCCCGCCAGAAAGCAAACCGGCAACCTTTTGCTTTGCGGGGTGATACCCAACCAACTGAGACACACTCAGGAATCTTAAAATGACTCAAAATAAGACCACAGGATGAAAATACGGTCAATATAATATCCTACTCAAGTAGTTGCACCCTCCCATTTCCCAATCCTGAAAGTAATTAGCTTACTGGTCAGTTCCTGTTCAGTTTCTGCATTAATGGAAACTTTTCTGCAATGCTCATGGGCAGCTGGGCAGGTTGGCTGCACTTGCTCCTAGAACCATGAAGTGTGTAACCCCCTTCATTTATGTGTGAAGACCAACCCCAAACACTTAGTAAATCACCAAGCCTGCTTTCGGCTTTCCCCCATTTGCTAGGTTACCAGACATGATCATCATGATGTGTTGCAAAGAACTGGCCCTTTTAAGATCAGAAAACTCTGGGTGGGAAACTCAGACCCAAGTATTTGGCATCTGTGGGACTTTGGGCAATGTACTTAAGTCTTTGAGATGCAATTTTCTCATCTGGAAAGTGGGATTCTCCTGTCTACTCTTAGGCAATTGTCATGACTGTTCTATAAGGTCACTTTATATGACAGACAAAGCACAGGGATGAGCAGGGCACAGGGGCTTCCAAACTGTTTGCTCTGCTTTCTTCTCATAATTATTTGACTTGGAATGGCAAAGGATAGTCCCTGGAAGCTTCAACTAGGGCAGACTGTAAAATATCACCTGCTTAAGGTATTGTCCTAGAAAGCTTTGGCCCTAGAAAGCACATTTTGTCTGCTACTCTGCTGTTGGCCCTGGTTGCCTTTTGGGGAGTGATTTATATTGTTGATTTCAGACTGTTATTCCCGGAAAAGAGTGGCCCTGTTTAGCTTTCAGACCTCTATTGTCTGCTGCATTTTCGGATAATATGCACTTGCTAATATTCTCTATGCTGGGAATCCAGAAAAGAGGTATTGGCTACAAAATCCCCAAACTTGGGATTTACATGTATTTCTAACTCCACAGTCCTAAATTACTCAGATTTTTTTTTGTTTTACTTCTTATATCACAGATTGTTTTAAAAGCTGGATAGACCAAATAAAACTATGAAAAAGGGGAAATAGAGTCACTGTGATTGACATGATATTTTTATTTTTTCTTTAGTAGATATCTTCTATAAATGTGTATATTTATTACCTATAATTCACAATTACCTAGAGACATTGGAAGAGGAATTTTTAAAAAGCTGGTTCAATAAATAAATGAATATGACAAATATGATTCATACTAATAAAGATCTAAATTATAACAATGTAACTAGGTTGGAAACAGTGACCTGAGGATAAAGATTTTTATCATGTGTTATAATTTTTACCATTCTACCACTGAGTCTGGACATACGTATATTCAAAATCTCCAAGAGAATTTAATTTCAAAATTCTAAAGCAATTGTGTGTGTGTGTCTGTGTACCATAGTTTGGGGCATTGATTTTAAAAATAAAAACTATACACGTGCAAAAATATTTATATGAACTACAGTCCTGGACGGAAACTCCATTTCTAACAGCCAGACTTGATGCACATATCGGCCCCTTGGCACACCCAGCTCAGAGCCATCTGTTCTGCTGGCACTGTGCCCGCTTGCCAGGAGTTATGCCAGTTTAACATGATATAGGTGACACGGATATGAAGGGTTGAGAGGAGAGACAGTGGAGTGAGCTATGACCCCTTCTGCACTCAGGACCCTTGGTGGCTGTCTTTATTGGGGAGGAGCATTTGTATTAACTTTCTGGACGCTGTGTTACCAAAAACTCCATTACAAAAAAAAATAAAAAATTCGAGTGCCATCGGTCACTCAGAGTGCTAAAAATTTTACTGAAGTAGGAAAGTTAAATGTTTCATTCTAAGACCTTGCACCATCTTGAAACTCACGCTGTCAGACACACATTCTTGACTAGGTCATGAACGTGTATGGTAGCGTAACTGATTGTCGAAGGGACCTTCAAAGGGCCAGGCATCAACATATATGACACGCGTTTTGTGGGAAGGAGCCGCACTCAAAGAGTCCACTACTTAATATTTTCCATTCAGAGAATTTCTGAAAAGTTTTCTCTATAGTATGCCCATCAACTTCATTGCATTTACTTGCTTCAGTCCCTACACTGCTGAATTAAGTTTCACTCTACCTGCTGGGGATCAAATAATAACATTTATATTTTCTGTGTCACTGTTTTGTTTTTTTTAATCAAATTCCCTGTAGCTTTTTACAAAATATTCACACTGTTAAAGTCTGCAAAATATCTTGCTTTCCATTGCCCTATGCTTTTCTGAGTTAAATATATTATTTAGAAGGGAAGTAACACGCAAAGTTGTATAAAGAAATTCAAGAAATAGATATTTTTACACAAACCAATGGGCCAAGTCTTCTTGAGTACAAAGAGGCATTAGCAGTGCATAAGTGTAAATGCCCAGCCCTGCATTCTTGGAGCATCACGGAATTTTCCTTAGTCCCTCTACAGCTACATGCATGGTTTGTGTACTTATCAAAACAGCAGCAATTAAAAAAAAATGCAACAAACTCCATCCGCTACCTTTCAGAATGCAAGTTTAACTGATTTACTCTATTCCTGAATTTGTCATTTATACGCCAGCATTACCTGGTCAGATTAGGTGGCACAACATATAAGGTGGCAAGTAAGAGATAATTTTCATCATTATTTATTCAACTACTTATCCATGGAACACACACCACGGTCAAGGCAAAGCAGAGCACAGAGCAGGGAAGAATACACGGGCAGTCCCCTCAAAGGGCTCGGCCTGTGCTCACACAAGAAGGGCAGTAGCAGTCTCCTCTCCTGTCCCATGGCTCTGGACGCCTAGGCAAGCTTTAGATCCCATTGGATCTGTATACAGAGATGCCAGGGGACAGTTGTGTATCAAATGTTCATAAGACCCATGGAAATATGTCCTTGAAGACTTGAAGACCTCTGGCACAGAGGCAAGTGAAACTGAGACAATACGACAGACCAGTCCACTTAAGAAGGCTGTCAAGATGACAAATTGTGTTGTGTGTTCCATTACGATTTCTCCATTTCTTAGCCAGGTAACTTTGGGTAATCGTTTATTCTCTCTGGACCTCGGTTCATTTTCCTGTAAAATGGGGTAAGAGCTTCTGCTTCTTAGAATAGTTCTGAAGATTGCCTGGTCACACAGACATCGCTTGTCACAGAAGCTTAGGGAGGAGAAAAATCATGTTAACAGGAGCTGGGGAAGCCTTAGGAAAAGAGATGAAGAGATGGGATTCGAGTTGACTCATGGAGAAAGTATGAGATGATATTGTGGAGAGGCGTCTTGCCCTAGCAAGAGAAGCCAGGTCAGCCAGGATTCTGTTTACTTTTGGTCCTGATAGCAAAGTCAAGAGAACTGGATCCTGACATAGCGTGTGCTACTGTGAATGTGGAAAATCCACCCAATTTTTCTGGCCCTCACTTTCTTCATCTTTAAAATTAAAAGGCTGGTGCTTTGGTTCCTTTCAACTGGTTCAAAAACCGAAACTGACAGATGGGGTGGAGGGACGGTGCCATGACCGTAAACGCTGCCATTGAGAGACAACTGCAGGGGAGTTTTTAGAGCTTACAGATAAAGTGGAATGGTTTCCTATGAGCCTAACTTACTCATCGTTACATGTGAAATGGAGCTCCATAAAGCTAAGAATCCCGTTAAGTATTACCTTATAAACTTGCTAGTCTCTAACTAGATACTATCAAATGGCATGTTAAAAATATTTGGAAGGGAATGTCTTGAGCCAAATGAGAGGATACCCGTTAACACAGAGCAGGAAGGCCTTAACTTTCAGGCATGAGTCTCCTATAATATAATGGCTCTGGGTCCAGCTTTGGATATCTTCCAGAATGAATGGTTCATTCATATTGTAACAGACCAGCTACCTAAGGCAGACTCTCTGTGCGCATCTTCAGAGTTAAAAACGCCTTCTGTGACGGCTCTTACAGTTAATAGGTTAAAAAAGCTCAGGAACGCACATAGAAACTGGTCTTCTTTATGAAAGAACTAGTTAAGGTTTCTGATCCACGTTACTAAAATTTCACGATGAGCCTCTTAAAAATAAAGCAAGAAGGGTTTTTTTGTTGTTGTTGTTCTTGTTGTTGTTAAAATAGAATGAACAACAGCTAGTAAACTCAAAACCATGTCTGCTGAAATGTCTAGGCTGTTATTGCTATATGTTACTTTTAATAATTATGAATACTAATTTTAGAACCATGGGTTCATCTATATATAAGATTAGCTTGAAATCTGACACAACTAGGGAATGGGTAAAATCTAGCCCAGCTATTATATAGAATAACTACCATCGTTATGTGGGTAAGTATACAGAGTGTGGAGTGTGTGCATAAGTGTGTGCATGTGTGTGTCTGTGTGTGATTTTTCAGCTGCCAAGCATTATCTTGGATAGACAAGACTCCTCATGTTTTGGAACTGTGTTGAACACCATGATCTTGTATCCCTACAACTGATGCCATAGTTTGTAAATGTTCCCACCTGAGCCAATGAAAGATGCTGGTGATTATTGCCACTGATAGATATATCTTGGATCTTCATTGTTATCCACCAAAAAGGCACTTAGGAAAAAGTGTTAAAAGCGTGGATTGTCTCCTATTATTATTAATGTGCATTTGTCAATGCCCCAGGTACTCACGGGTCTTGCCCATCACTGCACCTGTATAAGCGTTAAGAAATCCCTATACTCTCCAACATTTCTTCCATCAGACAATCCTTGATTGCAGGCATTCCAAGTTTAGAGTTTCACTTTGGATATTGTTAAAAACAAAACAAACAAACCTGGAAAAGGCTATTAAGATTCTATTGCTCAGTGAATACTTGAATACAGGGGGCCATGGGAGGGGAAAGAGGCCCCAGGCCAATAAGCAGTTCCTGAAGCTATGGTCTGCAGACCCAGCATAGCTTCAGGACACCTGGAGCCCACAAGGAAGAGGAGGGCAGGGCAGCATAGAAAAGCCCACCGCATAGTTCTGCTTATCCGCCCCATCCGTTCCCGGGCTGCAGCACATGTGTATGTGTGTTTAGGAATATGTGCAATTTGGCCAAGTCACAAAAGGACATCAATAAATTCACTAACCATTGCCACAAAAGCTGTCACTTCGAAGTATTTATCAATGTATTTTGAATTACAGAGTCAAATATATTAACTATGGCTTTTGGCCTGCATTACAAGAAAGGAAAAAATTTAATATGTGCTTAGATTTTCATTTTTAATTACACAGGTGACTGCTTGAACATTTCCATTAATATAGAAAATTGAAATGTTTAATAAGTTGAAATTGATCATTGTTTTTATAATTTCTATAAACAGACTCAAAGAGTATTTCGTAATATACCTTTTAAAGCAAAGCATCTGCATCTGGTCACTAGAGTTATCTGTCTTCGACTTAGGAGCCTGGTCTAATGTGCAATGAAGGAACGTGAGGGGCTGCTATAAACTCGGAGATAAAATGCCTTCAGACATTACTCTAACAAGACTTGCATGCTATTAGTATTCTCTCAGGGATCAATTTTAAAAGTTGTAACATCGTAAAAAATGGTTGGACTGTATTTCCCCACAGCTTTCATTTTATTACGTTGCATGAAATATGCCTTTATTGGCTAGAGCATTACTGGAAGTAAAATACACTGGGTACTGAGAAATTCTGTCACTTTGTATTAGCTGTAAATTATCGACTAGTATAAACCCTAATTTCATTTGTCACATTCTGTTGCATTGCTGCTCTTCCCTGTTCCCATTCTGTCATTCTGGCAGGCCCGTGCTGCCCCAGGTATCACGGCACCGCCATCTGCACCCGACATCTGTCTCTCTATTGATCACACGGGTTTAGCACTTGATCAAACAGAGCACAACAGAATACATCTCTTTTTGCAATACTGCCAATGCCAACTGCTGCATGAAATCTACTACAAAAGCCTCCTTTACCTAGTTGAAAAACTGCATTTGTGTGGCTTGGCTTTGCTAAGAGACTCGGCATTCCACTCCCCGCCCCCTCCCAGTCTTCCATGGCTCAGGAGTTATATTAAAATAAATCCGGTTTTCATATCTGCAAGAATTAATCAGGCGCAATGTGACCAATGCCACTGATGACAGTGAGGGTCACTAGGACAGTCATAGATGATGGATGCTTTTGAGGTCTACCTATATGAGAGCCATCATTTCTACTTTGTTAGTCTGTTTAGGGGCATCTGTCAGGATGCATGAAGCCTCTGACTGGCCAGTTTTGCACTTTTTTATCCAACTGCTCTGGTGCTGTGTAACAGGAACTTTCAAGCCACCTAAGCCAGGAGACAAGACTTCCACGTTTGCGTGTAGCATTCGAGCGTTTAGAGCCACCTGTGTTTCGTGTTGCACACGCAGCCCCTGGGAGGTATGTGAAGCAACCCCAGATTTTTGTTTGGCTGCAGGGACAAACAGCATGTTTTCAAAAGGACTACAGATTTTTTGCCTGTGTGACTCTCAGTCACCTTAAGGTACGGCCACACGCGCAGCCACGAGAACAATGCCAACGTGTTGCAATACACAGCCTGCACAATGGAGAGATAAGGCGACAGGGAGATAGTCAAGGAGAGCGAAAGCCAGGACGGCAGCATTTTTAGTTCCCAGAAACACAATAGTGGAATTAAGGTGTGAAGTTACTTTTGTTCTCGTATTTTTCACTCTTTCCACAGTGAGACAAACTGTTTCCAGGGAGAATATCTTACACTCGCCGTGTAAACAAATATTCAAAACTGCCCTTAAAATTTTAAGACAGATAGCCATATCACGTTTAAAACCTATTCAATATTTTACTAGCTGGAGATTGTATATTTTATTTATGGCCTTATAAATTACTTTGGGGGAAGAGGTATAGAAAGAGCCTTGAACATTGAAAATGATCACATTTTTGAAAAATTACTTTTTTTTTGTTTTAACTGACTCATGGAGGTTACAGAATTAGCAACTCTTGTTTTTAAAGGCAGTATTAGTTACATCATAAGACACGTAGATGCTAGCATGTATTATTCATAAGATGTTTCGTAGCCAAATACATTAGAGTATATACTTGTCTGAACAAATGAATGTTTTAGAGCTTAATTGAAATTGCTCTTCCTATAAAGATTACGCCTCTTCTACCCAACACACTTCAGTCATTAAAATAACACTTTTAATGCCTCGTCTAAATGATGTCTGACATTAATACAAAGCTTTATTAAAGCACTCAAGTGACCAGTTCTTTTGTAATGTATTCTATATGATCAGACGTTGGGTCAGAGTTGTGTGGTGTGCACCAACTAGTATCAAGTGGGAGCTAATTAAAATACATCCTCTATAGAACTTTACAGAAAAAAAGAGACCAATAATCATCAGAAGGCATTCTGAAAATGGCATTTCTGAAAGGCTTGCAGCATGCTTTAATCTCCTTGCATAAGGGTATTTTTTGACATAAAGGTTTTATTATAGACTCAAAACTTCAGTTGGAAAATAATTTTTTACTGTGTCAATAAAATCATTATGAAGTCTCAAATGCTTTTTTTATAGGATTTTTATTTCCTAAAAAAAAAAAAATCAAGTTGCATTTTCAAGACGATAAAGGTTTCAGCATCTTGCCACATTTTTCCTGAACTAAATATCTTTCTGAAAACGGAGGTGGCCTTCCCTGTTTCTTCTGAGACTGCTGCTGTAATGATTACAGCAAGAGTCACACACACACACACACACACACACACACACACACACACACAGATGCACACACGCTTTAAATTTCCCTTGATCGTCACAAAGTGCAGGAAACCAGACACATGGAAGACCCGGGACCATGGCAGACCTGTTTGCCCACCACAAAAACCCTCCCAACAATAGCTCCTTAAATCTTCGGCAGCCAGGGCCAATTTTACAACAGTCAGGTCTGGGCTTACAAATCAAGTTCTGGTTTTGTTCTCTGCTATCCCTCAGACACATCTGTGTTAGAAAGGGGGACAAATATCACATACTTTACCTTCATGGATAGAAAAAAAGTCACTACCACTTTTCTCTGATCATTCACATTTCTTATTTCTTTTTGAGAAATTAGATTCAATTGAGGAAAGAAGGGCATAGAACTGGAAATTCAGATACAATATTCATTTCTGGAGATCAAGGGTGCTAGACAGAGACTACCCCCGATAGCTTTTATTCTGAGAATTTCCACCAGTGTCACCTCATCTCAAACTTCTCATATCTGCATGGTGTGACAAAGCGCCTCAAAGCCTGAACTCAGTATGTCCTGCTGTCTAAAATAAAGCATCCATTCACGAATGAATTATTCTACTTCCGATGCTACCTATTTTCCAGGCAGTACACCTAAGAAATTCTATGTAAAGCCATTTGAATATAGATTTGTAGTTGAATATTTGCTCACAAATTAAATAACTTCAACTTCTCTTTTAATATAAGCCCTTTCATCAACAGAAATGAAGCAACCACATCTCTCAAAGTTCATAATTGTAATCTTCCCCAACTCCCACTATAGCTTTTGGACTCAAAGGAAATTGTGTTGGACTTAGAACACTAACAACTCCATCCACCTCACTGGAAAAAAAAAGTCGGTTTCATTTGTGCCTGATCCCTACTGATGGGGCATTCAACTTTACAGTCATCACTACATTTATGTTGTAATTGGTAACAGAGAAAAACATTAAGCGGTAAATACTTGCATAAAATATTAAGCACTAATTAAAAATCTAAACATAAGTACAGTGTTCTTAAAATATATAATGACATGCTACAAATGCTAACAATGTTATAACACTCAGACTGAGTATAAACGTTTACTGAAATAGCAATACAAAATCCAATCCTCACTTAAAGAATGACACATTTACTACTAGCAATTATGTGGTATGAATAGAATTTAAAGCATTATTTTTATTTCCACATTTAATGATATTTTTGTCACCACGTTTAGGTAGGAAAGATGCATTGATATATTGTTGCATCATGAAGCAACTGACATATGGCTAACAAATAAGAAAAATATAAATGTATTTATTTTTTTACCAAAGTCTTTTCAGACTTAAAGGTAGATTAATCAGGTTGCCAAGTATCAAACTTTGGTTGCATGTACTTTGAAGGTACTTATTATTTAATGGACTCAGATCGAATCATTTGTGTTTTCCAAATTCAAGTCTGTTTTTCTTAAACATTTTTCCCCCCTCTGGTGGCAGTTGTTTCCAGTAGTAAACCCAATTCCACAGGGAATTAAGAGAGATTTACAGTAAAAATGAAGACTCGTCCCAGGAACAGGTCCACGACAACACGTGCAGTGCAGAGATGAGGCTGCGTGCACTGTCTGAGGCTCAGCAGAGCACCCAAGCGGGGGCTCTGTGCACCAAGTGTGCGGTGGCTTCCTGCGGTCTGCAACCTCCAAGTGTAAAAAGTCAGACTTTCATGCCACAAAACCCATCATTAGAATTTAAACCACTGATCTCTAGAACCTGCGATTTAAATTCCCAGCATATCATTATGTAACATAAAAAGTCACTTGTCATGGTGGAAATTGCAGTTAATTCCAGGCATCCTACAGCCCTTTGTTTGGTTTGCTAATGAGGAGCACTCAGAGCAAAGCAAGCCCCCCTTTGGGTGACCCTCGCCTTCTGGGTTGGTCCTGCTCAGGTGTGTTGGAGATAGTTCCAACACGCTCAGAAATCAGATGCCTACTGCAAGCCCAACATGCCTGCTTTCTGCACTCAGAAAAGGATTCTGAGCTTCCTCCCTTCCTGCCCCTCTCAACCTCCCAATTTTCTCATGACCAAATTTGACTCTCGTGGTTTGAAAAACCTATATGGATGGCTAGGGTGTCCTAATGGAATCCTAAAACTCTCTACAATTTATATTTTAGATTTCCCTATGCATTTAAGAAAGAAAAAGGTTTTCTGCTTTCAAAAGTCCATAAAGAGAGGCAGAAAAATATTTAGACAACTATATGGAGGATTCATGACTGCAATCATACCAGTTGAGAGGTAAGGGCTGGAAGCTCATAGGATGTCGCATGTTCTTAAAATCACTCCGAAAGTTCTTTTGCAAACAAGGTGGTTAATTATTAAGACAGAAATAGTGCTGTTTGCTTATTCTATATAGCTATGTTAAATCATAAACTAAGCACTATTTAAAATGTTCTATGTTGACAAGGAAGGGGAAAATATGTACATGGGCTTTAAAATATGCGTGCAGTCAGCACAAACAACCAACTGTTTCCTGTTTCTGACAAAGGAGTAAATAATCCATTGATCTGCAGCAGGGCACCTGCTTTGCCACCGACTCCGTATCAGTGGTCCCTGAACCCTCATTATTTTTCCTCAATTAAAGTTCATAGTCTCGCAAAGTCTGTGCTGAGCAGATGTACAACTGTTCTTGACGACAGAACACAGAAGAAAACACAAATTTAGGAAACTACTACCATTTTGTAAACCCCAGAATCACATCATTTGTTGTGGGTAAGAAACATTACAAACAATATGTCTCTTTTATGGGCTCCTAAGCCGGCACATTACGGAAGAGAACATTAAAGTTAAAAAACTGTCACATGAGCAGTACATTATGAGTATAGTCATGCAGTTTTTTTTTTATGATTCAAATAATGGTTACTGAAATGAAAAAAAATCATCAGTGGGTTATAATGTAAAAATTGTGACTGAGAATTAGACAAAATTGGAAATATGAGCAAAACCAAGCACAAAGTAATGATCTGTAGAGAACTACAAAATGTAATAATGAATGCATTTCAGAAATATGAATTCGACTAATGCTAGTTTTATTTTCATCTTTTGCATAATCCTGAAATCTATGAGCACTGATCAGCAAAGCAAACCATTTAAATAAAAAAAAATGCAGCAAGAATCCAGTTTCAAATATAACTAGGAGACACTTGGCTGAAGAACTTTTTTTTTTTTTAATCTACCTAAGGTCAAATACCACAGCATCATCCATTTAGAAAGCTATATAAAATATAGCTTCCATTGCTCATAAACCTCTTTTTGTGCTTAAGAAAATGAGGAAGAGAAGTAAGTGGTCAGGGAGATGTTCATTTCCATTCTATTTTTAAAATGTTATCTTTGTCAGACATGGTAGCGTGTGTTTTTTCAGTCAATAAGATGAAGTTCCTATACCCCATTTTGTGGTCCTCCTTTCCCTCAGCATAATTCTGGCTCCACAGTATGTCCTCTACAGACTGCAGCAGATTGTGAGTCTGGAGGTCAGAGTATATGCTTGAAGCATCAATGGCTACACCTGTCATTTTCGTTTTCCTGGGAAGAACGTGTTATTGTTTAATGCTGTAACATGCATTTATTACAATCCGGCTTCCAATTTTGCCACCACCATGAGGAGACTCTAACTACCCGTTAACAGACATATTTTAATAATATTTTAACTTCTAGCCTCTGTTGTAATTATTTTTGTTTAATGATTTGAGACACACAATTTCTTCCTAGCCATGCAGACTCCTGCAATCTATTTTGGTTTTCCTGTATAACCATCACACAGTTTAGAAAGGTGGAAATAAGTCACATTTATATATTTGAGCACTAGTAAAAATGTTTAGAATCTGCATGGTGTGAATATTGATAGGAAAACATTTTTCTTCTTCACTTTTCCCTACTACTTGCCCCTGATTAACATAGACAATACTTTGAAGAAATTTCCAAATCTGATTGGAAAATCTACCTTCTATTCACTTAAAAGTCTTCAGGCTGAATTGATAATTCAGCTACTACAGGGCCTGATGAGAACGCGGTCTCCTTCAGACAAAGGTTAGAGTTAAAATATCCTGGGTGTTGGAAGCTCTCTTTAGTAGCTTTGTTCCAAGGTAAGCCTGGTTTATGAAAATTCTTTTTGTATATTTCCCCCCAAGTGGATTTCCTACATTTACATTTAGAATGTCAGAGTGGCTTCTAAGACATATTTCACCGATTTGCCTCCTGACAAAATTGGTTGTGCTGTGTCCATGTTGTTCTTTGCATCAAGCAAACCCTGAGCCTTACTTTTGCTTATTTGAGCCTTAAGAGAACAAGTTCAGAGTGTGGGAACCAAAGGTGTGTCGTCAAAATAGACACACCATGGCGTGTGGAGCACAATTCCTCATTTCTCAGGCACTGAGATAAAATTGTGATGTAAGTAACTTTCTCACATATAACTTGGAAATATGCATGAATTTTTATAATTTCCTGGAAGAAGTTATTATACTCATCTAATTGCATTTTCTGTGACTACTGTTGATTTAAAGATCACACTTTTATATACCATTTATAACATTTAAAAACAGACTTCTAGTATATACTAGCTGCTAAGGTACTTTTTCAAATAATTCGTTTAATAAGGCAATTGCATTTCAGATAAAATACACATACAATGAACTCAACCCACACCCTCTGCACAGTTGCTGGAGAGGCAAGCACAGATTGCTACCAAGGCCAATCTCTGCTTGTTCCGGAGTCTATCAGTTCTTTGATGGTAGGCAAGTTACACTCCCAAGACTCCGTTTCTGCCTCTGGGAGATATGGATCATTCCGTCTACAGGGCTTTCTTTAGGTTTTTAGGATTTTAATAAAATACCATATCAAATATCATTAGACAGTAGATATTCAATAAATGTTAGTCTCTTTTTAAAAAAATCTGTTTTGCCCTTGACAAAGCATTACTAAATACAAATTTCTTGTATGTTTTCTGTCACTGACAATCATTGATGTGGCCAGCAGAGAGATCTTGCATAAACTTACCTCCATATAGTTCTCCCTAAAATATTCCTTATGATCAAATTCTCAATTCTTCTGAGATTGGCATCATTTCCAGCCTAATACAGCACATGAGATAACAGGATAGCGGTTTTTTAGATAGTTAAATTCCTCTCTATTTCCCTTTCTCCCTCTGTTTTTCTCTCCTTTTTTCTTCCACTTTTACTTTCTTCCCTCCTACTATCCTTTCTCTCTGATCCTTCCCATTCTCTTTATCTCCCCTCCTTCCCCCTCCTTCTCTTTCATCTTAAAAAAATAATATTTGTTTGCTGTGACCTAACAGTCATTTAGCAGGAGTTAGAGGACTGCTCTTGATGAGCTTTAGTTCCAGAGAGGAAAATAACACAAATATGACCAGGATATACCATAAGTGTTCTGCAAGGTGTTCAGGGGATTCTTAAAGTTTCTTTGTGCTTCTTAAAGAAAAACAATCTAATGTAGACTGGAGGCTGCAGAGAAAGTAATGTGTGTTTCATAGAGACATTTTTCTAGTTTTGCTTTCAAATATACATTTGACAAAAGGGAAGAATTTATTAGTCTTAATGTTTAAAGAAATCTTTCTCTGTTCTCATGGCATTCCAGGGAGGTTTTCTGTTTGCTTGTTTGTTTGTGTGTTTATTTGTTTATCTCATCATTTTCTTACAGTGCCTGAGAGCAGCAATTTTCAACCCTTTTCATCTAATGGCACATTTAAACTAATTACTGAAATTCTATGGCACACTCAAAAATGTATTTTTTGCCAATCTCACAAAAAAGTAGGTATGGTTTTGACTCATTCACACTAGATGGCTGTTGTGTTGGCTGTTGTAATTTTTAAAAAATAAATTTGACAATCTAAGGGAAAAGAGGTCAGTACCCCTAACTAAATTGTCAAGCATTGCATGTTAAAAAAAAATTCTTGCCCTGGCTGGTGTAGCTCAGTGGATTGAGCACGGGCTGTGAACCAAAGGGTCGCCAGTTTGATTCCCAGTCAGGACACATGCCTGGGTTGTGGGCCAGGTCCCCAGTGGGGGCCATGCGAGAGGCAACCTCACATTGATATTTCTCCCCCTCTATTTCTCCATCCCTTCCCTTCTCTCTAAAAATAAATAAATAAAATGTTTTAAAAAAAACTCTTGCATCATACCAGTTGAAAATCACTGCCTTAGAGGCTACTGATTTTTAATTCACAGGAGTGAGTCACATACATTACACACATATACATGGACTACTTGGAAGTTTTCATATTTTTATACTTAAAAAATTCTAGCACACAAATGCATTTGAAATGTATTCTTTCAAAATTCCAAAATATGTTTCCCCCCTTTGCACTTCAGTTTTACTTTCTGTAGTTTTCTCCTCTTTCTTCTTGATATTATCATTGAAACTAATTTATGAAAAGGGGACCAAAGGAAAATGAGTCAATATAGAATATTATTGATGCCTCAGCAATATTCCCAGCTGTCTGGATGATACAATGTCCAGCTATTGTTGGCACTTTAACTTATGTCTATACTGTGAGTCTCATTTTTCCAAGTGAATTAAGTGACAAGAAAATATACGTCTCACTTCAGACTTCTAGTCAAGATGGAGGTGTAGGTAGACACACTTTGCCTCCCTGTGCAACCACAGAGAGAATTACAACTACAGCTCAAAACAAACAACAGCCAGAACTGTCATAAAATTGAGTTTTATGGTCCAACAACCAAAGATTTAAAGAAGCCACATTCATCCAGATGGGTAGGGGGTGTGGAGTTGCAGATACGGGCCAAGAGGCGTGGAGACATAGTATGGCAGAGAGAGGTGGTGGTAGCGGACTGGTCAGTCTCACATGTACACATGGTAGATAAAAAGATAAAAATTGGGAGGGATACCTTGGGAGTAAGCAATCCCAGGCCCAGGCCAGACCACACAGCCTAGGGTTACAGCACCTGGAAGACAGATCTTCATAACTTATGACTATAAAAACCAGTGGGGGTTGGGGCAGCAGAAGAAAACTGTCAGATTTTCAGGAGAGTCTGCTTAAAGGGCCTGCATGGGCTTAGAACGTATGCAAACCCACTCATTCTGGGATTCACCACCAGGGCAATGGCTGGAAGGGTACCAGTGGCATACATGAAGTAGGTGAAGTGACTGGAAATGGCAAACCTCTAGAAGCCAGGCAGTGGCAGTGTCCCCTCTCTGAGCTCTCTCCCACACAGAGCCACAAAGCAGTGAAGCGGGTTGCCCTGCTCTGAAGAATATAAGGATTCACGCCACACAATTTACAGGTGCCTTTTCTAAGATAGGAAATCAAAGTAGAAATACAGAAACAAACACAGGAAGATTGCTGAATTGAGAAGACAAAGAAATATGGCCCAAATGAAAGAACAGAACAAACCCCCCCAAAAGAAGTAAATGAAATGGAGATAACTAATCTATCAGATGTAGAGTTCAAAACACTGGTGATCAGGATGCTCAAGGAACTCATTGAGTGACAAAAACATAAGGGAAGACATGAAGGTTATGTAAGTGAAATAAAGACAAATCTACAGGGAACCAACAGTGGAGAGGAGGAAGCTGAGACTCAAATAAATGATTTGGAACATAAGGAAGGAAAAAGCATTCGATCAGAATGGCAGAAAGAAAAAAGAATTTTAAAAAATGAGGACAGGATTAGGAACCTCTGGGACAAGTTTAAACGTACCAACATTTGAATCATAGGGGTGCCAGAAGGAGGAGAGGAAGAGCAAGAAATTGAAAACTTATTTGAAAAAATAATGAGAGAAACTTCCCAAATTTGGAGAAGAAAAATAGACATGTAAGTCCAGGAAGCACAGAGTGTCAAACAAGTTGGACCCAAAGAGGACCATACTAAGACACATCATAATTAAAATGCCAAAGGTTAAAGATAAAGGGAAAAATCTTAAAAGTAGTAAGATTAAAGCAGAGAGTTGCCTACAAAAGAGTTCCCATAAGACTATTAGCTGATTTCTCAAAAGAAACTTTGCAGACAAGAAGGGACTAAAAAGAAATATTCAAAGTGATGAAGAGCAAATACCTATAACCAAGATTACTCTACCCAGCAAAGCTATCAGTTAGAATGGAAGGGCAGATAATGTGTTTCTGGGACAATGTAGAGCTAAAGGAGTTCATCAACACCAAACCATTATTACATGAAATGTTCAAGGGACTTATATAAGAAAAAGATCAAAACTATGAATATTAAAAGGGCAACAAATTGACAACTATAAACAATTGAATCTAAAAAAACAAACTAAGCAACAGGAACAGAATCATAGAAATGGAGATGATTTGAAGGGTTATCAGCTGGGAGGGGGAAGAGGTAAAATGGGGGAAAGGTTAAGGGATTAAGAACCATAAATGGTAGGTACAAAATAGATGGGGATATCACGAATATTATAGGAAATGGAGAAGCCAAAGAACTTATATTCATGGTCCTAGGACATGAACTAAGGGGTGGGGGTATTGCTGGAGGGAAGGGGGATACCGGGCAGAACGGGGCAAAGGGGGAAAAATTGGGACAACTGTAATAGCATAATCAATAAAATATACTTTAAAAAAAGAAAATACAAGTTCATAAATTCACTCCATCAAACATTGTTTCTCTAGATGCTAACATTGTTGGTATCTTTTAAAACTGAGCTAATTACTCCCAAAAGCAAAATCAGAAGCTATCTTAATGCATCGTATTATATCAATTTTAGCACAAAGTGTTTATGTGTCAGCTAATATAGAGAAATTGGTGCTATCAATTTAGTACTTCAAACCATTAAGAACTTCAAAATTGCATTAAAGAAAGGAAAATCAAAATTAATTTTTCAGAGAGATTTTAATTAAAAAACCATATTCATTAGTGTGAGCCAAATAACCCCCCAAAAGCAACAAATTATTTACTTTTCAAAAGGCAGAAAATCCTCAGCATTTTATGCCAGTTTAAGAAAAAGTATGTTACACTTCTTAGTGCTCCTGGTTTTAGTACAAAGAATGCAAACATAACTGATTCATTTATGCTTTACTGGTGCTTAAAAAAAGTCAAGATTGCACATTGAAGAACACACTTTCATTCTAAACATTAGCCTAATAATTGCAGATAAGTATGTATTCTCTTCTGGATTTTAAAATTACTGTGTTTGGGAAGCAGTAATAAAAAATAAACTTCAATCAAACAAAAGTCCTGGACTGGATGGCTTCACAGGTGCATTTTACCAAATATTCAAAGAAGAACTAACACCTCTCCTCAAACTATTCCAAAAAATTCGAGAGGAGGGGAGACTCCAAAGCTCATTTTATGAGGCAAGTATTATCCTAATTCTAAAACTAGATAGAGATGTTACAAAGAAAGAAAATTATAGGCCAATATATCTGATGAACACAGATGCTAAAATCCTCAACAAAATATTAGCAAACTGGATCCAGCAGCGCATTAAAAGATATCATACACCATAATCAAGTGGGATTTATTCTGGGGATGCAAGGTTGGTACAATATCTGCAAATCTATAAACATGATACACCACATAAAGAAAATGAAGTCTAAAAATCACATGATCATATCAATAGATGCAGAAAAGGCATGTGATAAAATCCAGCACCCATCTATGATAAACACTCTCAGTAAATTGGGAATAGAGGGAACATACCTCAATGTAAGGCCATATATGACAAACCCACAGCCAACATCACACTCAATGGGAAAAAACTAAAAGCATTTCCCTTAGGAACAGGAACAAGCAAGGATGTCTGCTTTCACCATTCCTATTCAACATAGCGCTATTGTACAAGTCCTAGCCACAGCAATCAGACAAGAATAAATAAAAGGCATCCACATTGGACAGGAAGAAGTAAAACTGTCATGATTTGCAGATGATACATACTGCACATACAGAACCCTAAAAATTCCACCAGAAAACTACTAGAACTGATAAATAAATTCAGCAAAGTAGCAGGATACAAAATAAATATCCAGAAATCAGTTGCATTTTTATACATCAATAATGAACTATTGGAAAGGGACAATAAGAAAACAATCCCATTTACAAATATATCAAAAATAAAATACCTTAAAATAAATGTAACAAAGGACAAAAAGAGAGCCATATTCAGAAAATTATAAGACAATGAAAAAAGAAACTGTAGAAGATACAAATAAGTGCAAATACCTGTTGTGTTCATGGATAGGAAGAATTAACATCATTAAACTATCCATACTACCAAAGGCAATCTAGATTCAACACAATCCTTATCAAGATACCAATGGCATATTCACAGAACTGAACAAAAATTCCAAAAATTTATATGGAACCACAAAAGACCCAAAGAGCCACAGTAATCTAGAGAAAGAAGAATAAAGTTGGAAAAATCATCTTATCTAATATCAAACTATGCTACAAGGCCAGAGTAATGAAAACAGCATGGTGGTGGCATAAAAATGAGCATATAGATCAATGGAATGGAATAGAGAGGCCTCAAATAAACCCATGCTTTTATGGTCAATTAATATCTGGCAAATGGAGCAAGAACCTATAATGGGATAAAGATAGTCTATTCAATGAATGCTATTAAAAAAAATTGGACAGATACATGTAAAAAATGAAACTAGACCACCTTCTTACACCATAGACAAGAATAAGCTCAAAATGAATGAAAGACTTAAATGTTAGACTCAAACCCATGAAAATCTCAGAATAAAAATGGTCAATAAAATCTCAGATATTTCTCATAGCAATATTTTTTCTGATATGTATTCTCGGGCAAGAGAAACAAAAGAAAAATAAACATATGGTACTACACCAAACTAAAATGTCTTTGCACAGCAAAGGAAACAATCAACAAAATGAAAGGACAACCCACTGAATGGAAGGAGATGTTCACCAATGATACATCTGATAAGGGGTTAATATCCAAAATTTTTAAAGAACTTGTACAACTCAATGACGACAACAACCCCCCAAAAAAGAACCTGATTAAAAATGGTCAGAAGACCTGAACAGACACTTCTCCAAAGAGGAAACACAGATGGCCAATAGATGTATGAGAAAATGCTCAATGTCACTAATCATCAGAGAATACAAATGAAAACCACAATGAAATATCACATCACACCTGTCAGAATGGCTATCATCAATATATCAACAAACAACTAGTATTGGTGAGGATGTGGAGAAAAGGGAACCCTCGTGCACTCTTGGTAGGAATGCAGACTGGTGTAGCCACTGTGGAAAGCAGTGTGAAGTTACCTCAAAAAATTTAAAGGAACTGCCTTATGACCCAGCAATTCCACTTCTTGGGATATGTCCAAAGAAACCAAAAACACTAACTTGAAAAAATATATGCACCCCCATGTTCATTGCAGAGTTATTTACAATAGCCAAGATTTGGAAGCAGCCCAGTGTCCATCAGTAGATGAGTGGATAAAATTACTATGGTACATTGTGTACAATTTTACACAGTGCAATACTACTAGGTCTGTAAAAAAGAAGGAAATCTTACTTTTTTGTGACAGCATGGATGGATCTGGAGAGCATTATGTTAAGTGAAATAAACCAGTCAGAGAAAGACAAATACCATATAATTGGGAAATTATATGTGGAATCTAAAGAACCAAAAGAAAACAAAATAAACATAATAGCAACAGACTCATAGATACGGAAAAGAGACTGACAGTAGTTACAGGAAAGGGGCTTGGGGGGCGAGGTGAGGGGATATAAAAAAAAAACCCAAAACTCATAGGCACAGACAACATCATGGTTATACCAGAGGGAAAAGGGGATGGGGGAGGTAGAAGAGGTATAGGGGGGATAAATGGTGACAGGAGACTTGACTTGGGGTGTAAACACACAATACAGTATATAGATAATATAGAACTGTACTCCTGAAACCTATAATTTTATTAACCAATGTCATCCCAATAAATTCAATAAGATTTCTAAAATGTAGAAAAATAAAAAATTAGATGAAATTATCGTGTTTGGTTTAGAGCCTTTCTTTACAATGATCAAAATTTTTTCTAACTGTTCATTGTCTATTTCTGTAATAAGAATTATTAGAAAAAATTAGATGAACTGATTAAGCATAAATAATATATACTAATTGTCTTACTAACAAAAGCCTTCTGATTCCTCTGACTTTTATCATTCATAATCTCAACAGATTCAGTTCAAATAATAGGAGTTCATTTAGAGATGTTTTATATAAGATTAATGAGAGCAACAATTAGGCACAGAGGTATCGTGTTACTATATTATGGTCAACAATGAAAAAAATACCATTCTCCTACAAAGAGATATAAATGCCTCTGTACCCAACTCCACACACATTCAGGCAAGCTAGGCAAGTTGATTGGCACTTAACGTCGCCAACCGCTGAAGGTGCTCAACCTCAAAATATTAAGCCATACCCTATCCATGTGAATGTATGAATTGGTTCCACTTTGAGAATTCCACATGCTACCATGCAATACTAATGCATCTTGTGAGAGGTTTAAGGATTTCTTCCAAATCACTTTCTCTTCACCAGGGTTACCACACTAATATATTTAACAGAGACATTTACATGCTTTGCATTGTAAGTGCCTCGGAAATCCAAGCACAGAGCCTGCACATTTCCGCCGCACCATCAGATGTAATGAGTTATGGTACTATCGGCATGTTGATAAGCTATAGCCCAAAGAAGAACAAGAAGGAAGTATAAAAAATATGGCCAGAGGATGGGATAAAATTATCAGCTAGTGTGTTTTCCTGTTTGGTTTTAATCTACATTTAATTAAATTCTTATCTTCTGTGTACTTATGGTTGCATTTGAATGGCGAGACTGCATTCATTATGAATGGTAAAACTTAACTCAGAGAACATTACATGAGGCTTCTTTTAAAAAGAGAAGAAAAATGCTGTCTTTATTCTTTACACCCAGGTCTTTTAAAAGGGGACCTAACTCTCTCTTAGGTCAAGTGCAGTAGCACTTAACCTTTGGGTTAACTGATTTGGAAAGTTGGACTGAAATCACTTTTATGTTTTTTTTTAATTTTTTACAATCTGGAATTGTTATTATCAAGTTCTCAGCCTGAACAGAGCTGGCAAGGGAAACGGTGAAGTATTTTGAGGAAATGCCTTTTTCATTCTTAAAAACAGAGATGATAACAGCAATTTTTATTAGTACTGCAAAATGCATGCATTAGTCTGTATCCTTAATTACTAAAATCTTTACATTTCTTTGTCTTTATATGGTGAAATAAGAAAACAATATCTTAATTACTATTTACAGTTTTTCTTTCCTGTGTCACAGACTGGTTGAGTTCATTCAAGCATCCATATATATCAGAGAAAAATAACAAAATGTGTTGAACATAGCATTATTCTACACACTGGTTTTATAACATTTTTAGTTCTACTCTGAGAATGGCAAGGCAAATTGAGAATGTCTTCAAGGCAATATTTGGTACCTGCAGTAACAAGCATAGTCGCCTGGGGTCCACCTAAAATCTGTGTCAGCCTTAACAAAGGGAAACTGAGGCAGTGTTTCTGATTTACATTTGAATGGTTACAGTTCAAGAACTGAGTTTTGGGGTCAGATTTACTACTCCACTGGATCGAATTTCACCAAAAACAGGAACAGCAATAAAAAATAATTATATAGTTGCATAGTTATATAGCTATATATAAAAATATAGGCATGCATGTTTATATATATACAGTGCACATCTATATACATATATGTGTGTCTTCCCTTAAAGTGTAAATATGTACTATGTGTACATATGTATGCATGTAGATATGTGAGGTCTGTCCATAAAGTATCCAGCCACATACTATGAAAAATAAATATATTTATTGAAGAAGATATATGATACCAGAAACATTGTACATAGGACAATGATGCATCAGTCTCCTTCAAAGTAGACACCTTGGGACCTCACACAGTGCTCCCAATCACCATCAGCTGCCCTGTATTTTCCTGAATCTCATCAACAGTCTGAAATCTCTTCCCTTTCAAAGGTGATTTTAGTTTTGGGAAAAGCCAGAAGTCACAGGGTGCCAAATATGGGCTGTGGGGGGCTGAGTCACCTGGGTAATTTGATGTTTTGCCAAAAACTCTGCATGAGACATGATGCATGAGTGGGTACATTGTCATGAAGCTGCCAATCACCAATTGCCCATAGCTGTGGCTGTTTTCGTCATATTGCATCTCTCAACTGACAAAGAACATTGAGGTAATAGTACTCTTTATTAACTGTTTGGCCTGGAGGTGTGTACTTGTGATGGACACTTTCTCAATCAGAAAACACAGTTAACATGGTCTTGATCTTGCTGCAACTTTACCACACGTTCTTTGGGTGTGGAGGACCAAGTGACTTCCATTGGGACAACTGAGCCCTCATTTCTGGATGATAGTTGTAGACCCACGATCAATCTCTGGTTATGACTTTCTTGAGGAGATCTGGTTCATTGGTAGTGGGTTGAATCAAGTCATCAGCAACTGCAGCATAATATTCCTTCTGCCCTGGTAGCAGAAGCCACAGAACAAATTTTGCCATGACATGTTTCATGCTAAGATCCTGCATCAAAATCTTGGACACAGTAGTTTTTGGAATCCCTAGATTAGCTTTTAGTTCTCACACTGTCAGTCACTGATTGTTGTTGATGGCAGCCCGTACACATTCAGCATTCTCAGGTATTCTGCTCATTGCAAACCTTCTAGAATGTGGATCTTTTTCAACAGATTCTTGACATCCTTGAAGCATTTGCGCCACACTTTTACTTGTGTCCCCGAAAACCTTCTGAATCATTCGAGAAGTTTCCGCAGAGAAGTGTTTAAGCTTAAAGCAAAATTTGATGCAGCTTCATTTCTGTACTCACTCAGTCATTTTGAATGCGATGGCCACACAGTACACATGCTCACTCAATGGTGTCTACCACACCCACTGATTAGTACAGTGGAGTCGTCATTGTTCATGCACGTGCCCACTCCCCTGGCTGCCAGGTTACATGGATGTTGTGCAAACCGTTCTCATTACATTAATAAGTGGTGGACTTTTTCTGGACAGACCTTGCATATACCCACACACGTACTAGGAGAATACAGATTATTCTGTCACATATTTTCATAGCTTTTCTTAAAAGCAGTAATTTATGACTAGTTTCTGTATGCCAACAAAATAAGAACATTTAAAATGAGCACTAGTTATTACTTTGGCGTTTTACATAATGGAGAATACTAACCAGAAAGTGTTTAACATTCCAATTGAAAGCTCAGACTTTAACAGTTACAAGTAAGTAATGGTAGTTACAAAAGACACATTTCCCCAAATAGCTCTAGCATTGGGAATGGTATCATTCTATTATGACTCAGCTTCATTTTGAAAAGAACTGTAGAATTCCAATAACCTGGTCAAAAGATTTTATCTGACACATTACAGACTCCATAACTTGGCTGTGTAATGGGGTGCAAAGACCTTCTTCTAATAAACCACTGACCAGTCATGCCCCCAGAGACCCCAAAGGATATTTTCAGTGTACACCCCTTACGTCACAGAGATTTCTTTTTAAGACAAGAATTCTTATCTGGTTGGGCACTTACATAAGTCAGTAGGTGGACCTGTCATGCTCTCATATATAATTGGACATTAAAGTCACAATGGAGGGGAGTTAAAACAAACTGTTGATAGTTCTACAACATTAAGCCCCCTTTTTCAAAAATTATTCTTAATCTCAGAAGCCAAGAAAACGAAAACGTTCGCAATAAATGGCAAATCCTGAATAATAAAACATACCCTCCTCTGAAAGCCCAGCTCACCAAACTCATAGCTTGATGATCATGCTTTACTATAATACGTAACACACGTAAGTTAAAGATAACATTGGGTACTTGTTTTGCTTTCATTATTTTTTTCAAAAACACCTTTACATGTAATCCCTTATTCAGTACAGTTAAAACATACAGTTTTTGTTGTTTTTTATTTCAGTGAACACAGGAATGAGATGGTGTCCATGAACATACACTAACAAGATGTTCTGGGTGATGCTTTCACCTGAAGACTCTGAAATGGTTAAGATAGATCAGTTCAATAAACATTTATTGGGCAATAGTATGCTGACTTAATTTACTACCAGGCAGTCACCCTGTGAGGTATTGAGCAGACCATGATACATGATACAGTCTCTGAAAAGGAGTCTAATATAAAAGCCCAACACTGTAATACACTCTGTTAAGGGTTTTATGGTCTAAGGGTGCATAAAAAGCTAAGGGGCTGAGATGGAGAAGATGGATATTCAGCTGGTTATGAAAAGAAGAACCAGAGGTTGTAAGGTGGGGAATTCTATGGATGCCTAAGAAAGGACATATGTACAACCCTTATTGTTCCCTCAAAATCATCGAGAGAGTTGCAGTTGACCATGCCAAGGACTGCCAAAGAGGAGCAAACAAATGCTGCACGAAGTTGAGAGATAACCAGGATGTCGTTGTTTATGCACAATGACATGGCTCGGGCTGCCTCCAAGGCACTTCTCTGTGCTTATCCCGGCCTCACTGGTCTTCTTCAGATTTCCCAAACATACAGCTCACTCCCTGCCCAGGCCATTTACACATGCTGTTCCACCTGCTGAGAAAACGTCCACTTATTCCTACCCAATTATGTTCATCCTTCAAATTCAGCTCACGTGTCACTTCTTCAAGAAGGCTTTCCTTGACCTCCCCTTACTCATGCAGTCTCTCACACACAAACTCACACACAGTCTGGGTGTGTTTAAGTGGTTATATTCCATTAAAAAACTGTATTCTTTTCTCTAATGGTCTCAGTTTGTGATTATGCATTTTCTAGGATCTGTTTTCCTGACTAGAAAATAGCCTCCATGAGAACATGGACTTAACCTACCTATTTTAGTCTATATTACAGCCACAATCTAACTGAAGTATAACACCAATGTGTTAGATCCACATAGGACTACAGCTAAAAGACCTCCTGGCCATTCAAGGGCTTACGTGGGACCTTCCTAGTGCTAGAAACAGGGTGGACAAAGGGAAGAAGTGTTGCTGGTCTGATACTGGTGGAATGCTCAGGCATGCATTATGCACCATGGCTAAAGTGTTAAGGGTAGTCTCTTCCCCCAGGGAGCTATAAAAAGAACAGTAAAGAGGAACCCATGCTCCTGTATGTGCCCAGGCCTAGCTCTGTAGGTGAGTCAGAAAAAAAGGGAGGCAGATATCTGGATATTATTTCCATAGTTTCTCTATTTGCATGTCTACACATGCATATCGATGATACTTTTAAAGTTTAGGGTTCACTTGATTTGATGTAAAAGTGATATCGTACATTGAAGGGCAAAAGAAGTCCACATGCCCTTTCAGTAGTAATACAAATATTTATTGTTGTTATTTTTCATAGCTGCCCTTCATGGAAAAAACACTTTGAACTAAATAATGATAAAAAATATGGAGCTTGGACTGATGGAAGAACATGCCTTCTGGTGGACTGTGTGTATTAAAAATAAATGCTTGAAGAAAACTAGTATAATATGTTCATTCTTATTTTATGACAGACACAAAAATAACTTAAAGGAAGAATATTGTTGTTAGCTTCTCCTCCAATCAATGAGTTGGTATATAAAACATATATAAAACACCAGCGTGGAAAAATCATAGGCACACAAAAATCATACAACTACTTCTTCCTGTTTCACTAAAAAGTAGTTCACTGTTTGGGCAAAGAGGGTCAAGAGGACCCAGGAGACGTGAGTGTTTCAGATGAGTGTTTCAGAAGTCCTTCCCTGCTTCCATATCATCTTTAGGGCAGGGCCGTGCATGTTCCTGGACAGCCCCACGCTATTCCTCACTGACACTCATACCTAGTCTTACCATCGTTCTCCAAGTTCTGATACAATCAGAGCGAATCCTGTGTGGTGGTGAATGTCAACTAGACCTATTGTGGTGATCATTTTGCAATTTGTACAAATATCGAATCATTATGTCATATACCTGAAACTAAGATGATGTTATATGGGAATTATATCCCAATTTTAAAAAAGATAAAAATGAAGTCCTCTTATTGTCACCTTTATCTGTTTGTTTTTCCCAGTCATTCCTAGAAACCCAGGACTCCCATGATCCTCACCCCATAAATTAATTCCCATATTGTCTGACATGTCCTCTCTCATACTTCACCAACTCCCATGAACCCTTCTATGGGTACTCAAGGGAAACTTCCAGCAAAATCTTCTATAGCCTCAACCTCTTCTATGAACATTCACTCTGCCCTTTGCTCTTTCTCTTTTGGCTGGTGGCTGCTTTTATGCCCATGAGCTACATATCACCTCACCTGAAGGTGGTATCCCTCACTACAGACTATTCTTCCTGGCTCTAAAAACATTTTTTTAAAAATCCTCAACCAAGGACAGTTTCATTGCTTTTCAAGAGAGAGGAAGTGGGAGAGAGAAACATCATCTCAAGAGAGAAGCACTGACTAGTTGCCTCCCATATGAGCCCAGACTGGGGATCGAACCTGCAACCTAGTGGTATGTGCTCTGACCACAAACAGAACCTCCAACATTTTGGTTAAGGGACAATGCTCCAACCAAGTGAGCCACACCAGCTAGGACTAAGAACGTGTTTTGAATCTCATATTTTTATACTTTCAATGCTTGACACAGTCATTTAGGTATTTCCATGTTATGTGTCATCATTTCTTGAAAACTTAGCTCTTTGGTCTTCTCCTACACTGCTCCTGACTTAATTCTTGGTGATTGCAAAATCCACAATATCCAGGGAGATGATCACATGAACTCCCAATTCCTTGATTTCCTCTCATTCAGTGGTCTTGCTCTCTACCTGACCTCCAACTACTCATTCTCTAGGCCTTTATGTTACCAATAATTTTGATTCTCCCCCATGTAATTTCACATGTGAGCATCCCATTGGCATAGCATAGATCCTATCTTTATTATTCACTCTTTCAAGAACTTTCATTTCAAAATTAACTTCACTAGGACCTAACATCCAATGTTGCCATCTTTCCCCCATGTCCTTATTCCCCTGCTTTCCCAGCTTAAATGTTGTATCCTTCACTCTAAACCCTTCCTTGCAAATATGCTCCTCTCCCTCACTCTCTTGCTCCATTGGGTTAGCCTGACAAAACTCCCACATGCTCAATCTAACTCTCCACCTACTCTGCATTTACACCGAGCAGTAGACTACACGAAGAAAACACACAACAATCCTAACCGTCTGATTTAAAATTCATAACCCATAATATTAAGTGGGTCAGTAGTGTTCCCTGGTCCATTCACTCTCCAACACCCATTCCCCATCCATTCTCTCCTCATTCACTAGGAAGATTGTAGTAACTAGAGGAGAACTTCATTTCTACCTCCTCATCAACTCAACTATATGCACCAGTGTCCTCATACTCTGCTCTCAAGACTATTATTATGGATGTTCAGTACATGCCCTTATTTAAGGCCACCTCCCAAAAGGAACCAGGTGTTTTCCTCTTTTCTGCAAAATCAATTTTTCAATCTGAACTGTATCTTTCCCATCAACATGAAAATTCACTATAGGCCCTGGCCAGGTAGATCAGTTAGTTCGAGCATCATCCTGATCTGCTAAGGTTGCAGGTTTGATTCCCGGTCAGGGTACAAACAAAAGTCAACCAATGAATGTATAAACAAATGGAACAACAAATCAATGTTTCTCTTGCTATCCCTCAATCAATCAATAAAGAAAGGAGGAAAGGAAACATACTATAATTTCTACATCATAAACAATAACAATATAATCCCCCCCACTGCCAGTTCTTATTTATCTTCTCCAATTTAAAGCAAAACTCTTTGAAATAGGCATCTCTGCTTCTTATCTCCCAAAGGGACTTTCCAATAGGTGCTCACTTCCACATCTACAAGGAAACTGATCTTGTCAATATCACCAGAAACACTGCTAAATGCCAAGGTCTCTTCTTAAGTCTCTTCTTACTTGACCAACTGAAAAAATTGAGCACAGTTTCTCCTAGAAACACTTCCTTCTCTTGCTTCCAATCAGCACACGCTCCTGGCAGCCCTCTGACCTCACTGGCTGCTGCTCCTCAATTTCCCCTGCTGCATCCTTCTCCTTCATCCTGTCCATCACTCTGGGCTACTCTGCTGTTCATGGAACATGCCACATCAATCCTGCTTCTACTTGGAATAACTTTGCCTAAAGCAGCTGCACCGTTAGCTCCTTCAGACTTTGTTAAATGTCCACTTCTCACTGAGGTCTTCTCTCACCACCGTACTTTAAATTTCAACCCTCTGGGTTTTATTTTTCTCTCGGCCTCATTTTTCACCACTTTCTAGCATTTAATAAAGTATTCACATTATGCATTTGTTTATCATCTGTTTTCCCTATTGGAATGTAAGCTCCTAAGGGAATACATCCCCTGCTAGATTTCATGCCTAGGACAACAGCTGACATGCAGGAGGTATGGAGTGACTATTTATTGAATAAATAAACAAAATAGACCAATATTTTAACTTTTTATTGTATTTTTTATGCTCCATAATGTAAGAAAATTGTTTTCTGTCTATTTTCCATGACTCTAAAATAATTACATTTATACATTAGTGTGCTGAACTTGTCTGGTATTTTAATAATATAGAATTGCATACCCACAATTAAAGCTAATTTTATTATTTTTACAGTGTCATTTGGCTTTAGGGTATATGTCTAAGCTATGAAAATTATTTACCATTGTCTTTTTATTGCTTTATTCATCATATTGCATTGGAATAAATACTACTACATTGGCATGAAACAGTATCTCTCATATTTATATTGAACAACTCTTTTTGTACCTCTCTTCTCCCTTCATTTATGTCTTAACCTGTGTAGAAGACAGGGAAGAGAAAGTACTTGATTTACTACAGAACAGACCTGTATGAAGTGCATTTAAAAGCTGTATAATAGTTTCTATTTCTAAACCCAGCTTTGACTGTCTGTGAAGCATGTAATGAAATTAAGAACAGCACATAAAGATAGGATTTGGTTGGATTTCCTTGTCTTTGGGATCAATTATTTTGACCTAAGTCCATTAGCCAGACTGCCTCAGTATTAAGGAGCATTTTTTCAGTCATTTTAAGCCGAATACAATAATTTCTGGGGTTAGGTGAGGACACAGGGAAAAGGTAAAGGGGTTATAAGAAAGTGAACTTGCAGAAAGAAACATAAAAAATTCAGTGCTTCCTGAAATACACCTGAAAGCGTGACATCCATTATTTGTATTGGCAGTGCTCTCCTTACAATTGTCACCTTTTTTGGCACTAACCTCTAACCCTTCCATTTCTGAAACATTCCTAGGAAGACTTGAAAGAAGCCATTAAAAGCCTATCTGCCCAGAAGCCCGAAAAACTATAGCTACCAAGTGTCTTTACTGTTTACATAAGAGCAATCCAAGGTATCAACAAGCAGGATCGCCAAAATTGTTCTGTCAGGAGAAAGAAAGCAGAATTTATCCTAACTGAATATTTCTATGAAACAGGGTAAAAGGGATTCTGGTTCGGCAGCCAAGTACACAACCCCCCTATGTATGCGTATTTCTCCCGACAAACATGAATATTCAGAAATTCAATTCCAGTAGATGGGAACCACCTAAGTAAATTACTAAAACATACGGAAGAGCAGAAAAACACTTCAATGTAATTCAAGTGCTCACACAGACACGTACAGTTTGCATGAAATAGTTCAGTGAAAAAGATTAAACTGCACTTCATTTACTTGTTATTATCTGTGACCGAGTTGTTTGATCTGTGTTAGTTACCACGTTAAAGGCCAAGAGTTGTTACATGACCATGTAACTCTTGCTAACATCTGAAGCATTTTCTTTTTGTTTTTTAATTCTTTGTACTGTGAGGTCAGAGAACAGAGAATACGCATTGTTTTACAGAAGTGTTCTCCAGGATTATTCATAGTCACTCTACTCCTTGAGAACCTGGCAGTTAT
>VMDR010010749.1:0-30014 GCA_007922815.1 Macrotus californicus
AGATGGGACAACTGTAATAGTATAATCAATAAAATATATTTTAAAAAAAGTTTAAGCAGAGCGATATACAGTGAGACACTTAAGTATCTTTTATTTCCCAGAATTGATCAGTTTCTATCTTAATTAACATTTCTGTGTATCTGCCAGTAACTCTATGAGACAGTTATTTGAGGACAGGAGGCATAGTGAATCATTTTATTCCCCTAAAATAGGAATAAACAATTGCTGAAAGAATCCATCAACTTGAAATCTTGAGCCTGCACACATTACATTTTTTAGATGGTAAGAAGGTCTGTTCAAGAAAAGGAGTGATTCCCCCCCGCCCCCACCCTAGGGGGACTGGTGAAGACATGTCAAACACTCCCCCTCCTTCCACCTTCATTAAAGAAGAAAAAAGAATCAACCTTTAGATACATGAAGCTCTGGTTTCTGTTTTAGCTGGGTCTCAGAAGGAAATTACTTTTCTCTGAAATTGTAGAAGCCCAACCCAGCTGCAGCATTGTTAGACCTCAGGGTAAACAGGAAGCTTCCTGCCTTGGGCCCTTCATGTCCCTCTCCCAGACTATTAAAGACTGTTAGTAGGATGGTAAAAAGACAGCTGCTGGCCATAAAATCAGCTCATTCCTTAGATCCTTAGAGAAGAGCAGCTCCATCCCTCCAAGGTCAAAGAGAAAATTGTGTTGTCTCTAGGTCACACAGGTGCGTCCACCTAGCTGTGGTCCTGTTATATCCTCCATGGTCAACTGAAATCATAATGGTCTTTGCTGAACACCAGAGTGATTTAGTTGAGAAGATGGAATTCCCATTTATAGGGTCTCTAGTCCTTGAAATAACTTTTTTTTTTTTTTCTGGGGGTGATGAGATCTAGTATAAAGGTGAAGCTGAGACTTCCAGAGCAGTGAAATCACTCCCTCCCCTGTGGAGTGATTATCCACCAAGAGGCAGAGGAGAATGCGTGAGAGCAGAATCTAGTGCTCCTTCCTCTGCAATGAAGAGCTGAAACAGGACCTCAGCTCTTTCTGCACACAGGGTGGAAGTCCCTGGATTTGCAGCTGTTGGTGAGGAGGGAGGGAACAATTTCTGCCAACTGGAAGGACACTAGGGCAGGGATGATCTTTTGCCAAGAAGGGCACTTGGGTGTCTTGGCAGAAGGCAGAGGGCTGCCCCAGTCTGTGTGTACGTTTTCAGAAGCATTTGACTCTGGACCAAATTCTCTCAGCTGTGCTAAAGCTGGGGCAATGGATGGGAAATGCTTATTGGCCAGGCTGGCTAGAAGCTCCAACAGAGGGTGCTGGGACTCAGCCAGGAGCTTCCCTTCTGCTGGCAAGTTTAGCTTTCTGTCATGGTCAGAGGGACCGTGTCAAAATTCCAATTCTCAGGGCTCTCCAGAAGCTGCTTATGATTAACCACTTATTTTGATGGAACTTTTCTGCTCAAGTGAGGAATGAGTAGTGATGATGCAGAGAGCCTCTTACTTGGCTCAAAGAGTAGGCAACACTGGCCAGTGTGGCTCAGATGGTTGGAGTGTTATCCAGTAAACTGAAAGGTCACAGGTTCAATTCCAAGTCAGTGCACATGCCTAGGTTGTATATTTGGTCCCTGGACAGTTCTCTCCCTTCCTTCCCTTCTTACTAAAAATCAATAGGCATATCCTCTGGTGAGTATAAAAATAAAATAAGAACAAGCAAAAAATTGCCCAGAAGGAGTCAAGGATCTTATTAACACTAAAGCGATGGGCTCATAACCAGTGGGGCCAGTCAGATATCATTTCATTCAACCTGGGACTTAACAATTTTTCAGTTCATGCTGCCATGTGGTCTCCTCTGACCCATGCCTACCAATCAAGCAAGCACAGGCACTTGGTTGGGCACAGCAGGCAACCAGTCACTGCTTTGACCACTTAGTTGCCTGGCACAGTTTACTTATGCAGAACAGCAGCCTTATTTGCCAGGTATCACTGCTTTTCCTCATTCCAAGAAAAGGTCACTTAAGTTACTTCTCAGAGTTGCACCCAAGGAGGGGGAGAGTTTAAGTGCTGAAAGCAGAACTGAGTATTTTCTCCTAAAGTCTCGTTTGAGCCTCTACATAAGTGTTTAGACTGGGATGATTCCATTGTTTAAGCTGCTCTTAAGATCTTAGAGGAGAAAAGGAACTATAAGAAAGTATATGGTTCATTCCCTCTCCCTACACCTTTCCCCCTTATGGGATAATATCATTTCCCGTATTTTCAGAAAAGGTGACTAAGGCTCTCAGAATTCTCTCACAGTCACACAGCTGGTAAGTAGGTTTTACTGAGGGGACTAGAATCCAGGTCTCCTGCTTCCTTGTGCAGTGCTCTTTCTACTGTGACTTTTTCCCCCAAGTAGTTTGTATTACTATTTTTTAAGATTTATTTACTTATTTTTAGACAGAGGGAAAAGGAGAGAGGGAGAGAAACATCAACATGTGGTTGCCTTTCGTGCATCCCCAACTGGGGACCTGGCCTGCAACCCAGGCACAAGCCTGGGAATCAAACAGGCAACCCTTTGGTTCCCAGGCCGACACTCAATCCACTGAGCCACACCAGCCAGTGCTAATTTGTATTTTTAAAAGGGCAACTGATTGCTCATATAACCAAAAGTTGTTTAATCTGCATATATTTGTAAGACTTTTCATATAAATACATGAACAAATCATTTAAAATATCATCAGAAACAGTGTCCCATTTAAAACATTTTTTAAAAAAGATTTTATTTATTTTTAGAAAGAGGGGAAGGAAGAGAGGAAGAGAAACAGCAATCAGTTGCCTCTCATGCGCCCCCAACTGGCAAACCCCTGAGAAACATGGATCAGCTACCTCTCATTAGTGCCTGGTCCAGGGACCAAAACTGCAACCCAGGAATATGCTGAGGTCAGGGCAACAATGTCTCATTTAGAAAAGAAGGTCCCACTTTACTTACTACTGCCACTCTGTTCAGACCTCTGCCATCATGTGTGGACTATTACCAGCCTGTTAGCTAGAGCCTTTGATGAAATTTACATTTAAATTTACAAGTGGATCAGTGGTAAGTTCAAGACTATCTCTGCTGTGGTTGGTTAAAGAGACAGATCCAGGTATACTTTAGACTTAGAATAAGATGTTTTCACTTTCTGTGAAAATACTTACTACTCTGAAATTTTCCGTAGCCAGGATCATTAAGGGCTCTCTAGTGGTTCATACTGCTCCCATTCCTAACCAACCTGCAAACAGAGAAAGCAGTTCTAATGGACAGAGTAAGAATCCCAAGGCAGCGCAGGCAGTGTATTTATATATTTGTACTTTCAGCCTCCTGGTTCGTTTGGCTTCAAGTCTGTCCCCTGAGATTCTAGGTCATGTCCAAGGCAGGAAGTTGCAATGCAGGAGCAATCCCAGGAGCCAGTAAGTCAGGAAGTAGCCTAGAATGCATCGTGTGACTAGAGAACAGGTTTTCCAGTTGTACAAAAGTCCCATGATAGAATTTCTGGGGACCTTTTGTCCTGGTGGGGAGTCCCCTGCAAGAGGCTTCCAGGGCACCGTCTCTAGGGATCTCAGCAGTGGCTCTTGATCCTGAAGCAAGTGAGCTGGAAACCAGTACACGACAGGTGTAGAGGAGCCCAAAAACCTGGTGAGAACCTGGAAATCAGAAGAGGGGGAAACCCACACATTTATTGGAATGTCACTGCCTCAAATTGGACCAATCTGGGGATTCTCTGCTGTTGGGTGAACTGTAACACCATGACTAGACATTTATTACACTGGACGCAAAATTGAGTAGAGCTTAGGATCTGCCTTATAAAGCTTTGTGTGATACCAGCCAAGTGACCTCAATGTTACAAATAAGCTATAGACTAATTACCACAGTAATGGATAAATCAATACAAAAAAACTCTGTGGGGTCCTATTTTAGAGCATGGCCTGAACGATAAACTCTAGGCTGTGATGTGGGACTTTGGGAACCTAAGGTGGTTCTCTTATCACATGGGGATGGCAAAGCAGAGGGAAAGGAGGCAGAGGATACTATTTATTCCTCAACATTCTTCCTTCTAGGGGAGTTCAGAGACAAATGGCCTCCCTCCTCTACCTGGAAACGCTAAACTTTGCTGGCATTCCCTCTACTAGCTAATTCAGCTACAAACACAGAATGTTACTTTCTGTTTCCCCTGTGCCTCTTATTCACACAGCTCAGAGAACTTTACAAACAGCCGATGTGTGCCTCTAAGAGGCAGAAACTCCTGCACTGCTAAGGAGTGGCCAGCATGGAGAAAAAAAACTTCCTTGGGGTTAAGATGAAACTGGGGCCACAGCCAGGAATTTTTTTAAAAATTGAATGATCAAAACCTGCCCATCCCTCTCTATCCCCCCTCCCCCCAAAAAAACATTGTACAAGATGTCTCCTCTGAAAACTGAGCACCCACTCAGAATACCTCCGAAAGTCAACTATCAAGTTGTAACTGTGTATTATGGGAAGGTCCCAGAGGTATTCTCTGTGTTTATTCCTGTATCTAAGTCAAATCAGGTCCTTTCACAACTCTCAGGTCTTTGTACACATCCTTCCTTTGCCCAGAATGTTCTTCCTCTGCTTCTTAAATGGAATTTCTTCTTATTCTTTATGACCTGGACTAAATATGATACCCTCCTTCAATCAGCTTTTTTCCTCTGTGCTTCCACAGTACTTTTTCTCCAAAAAATCAAGTCCTCTCCCATTCCACTCTGCTCTAATTTTATCTGTTAAATGTCAGTCTCCCATTTCTACCATAAGATCCACTAGGGCAACAATTTTTTTTTAAAGATTTTATTTATTTACTTTTTAGAGAGAAAGGGAGGGAGGGAGAAAGAGAGGGAGAGAAACATCAATGTGCAAGAGATACATGATCGGCCCTGGCTGGTGTGGCTCAGTGGATTGAGCGCTGGCCTGGAACCAAAAGGTCACCGGTTCAATTCCCAGTCAGGGCACAGGCCTCAATTGTCGGCCCCCGGTGGGGAAGTGCAGGAGGCACCCAAACATTGATATTTCTCTCCCTCTCTTCCCCTCTATCTATCTATCTATCTATCTATCTATCTATCAATCAATCAATAAATTTTTTTAAAAAAGGGATACATGATCGGTTGCCTCTCTCCTGCCCCCAACTGGGGGCCTGGCCTGCAACCCAGGCAGGTGCCCTGACTAGGAATGGAACCAGTGAACTTTCAGTTCACAGGCTGGCACTTAATCCACTGAGCCACACCAGCCAGGGCAGGCAGTAATCTTATCTTATTCATGTTTCATCCTCCATTGTCTGATCCACAGTCTAGCACAAAGAAAGCTCCCCACATAGTTGTTGAATAAATAAATTAGGCACAGGTCACTCAGTGGGAAAAGTTAGCTCTCTCCCATCCCTGGTCCAGGGGTTTTGCCTGTATTCACATCCTTTTCCCAGCCAGGAATCCACCTTACCTGAACGTGCATGCACAAACAGCCAAAGAGTAGCAGCGCTACAGCGTGAACCAGGTACACAAACACCTGAGGACTGAGGAATCCAGGATCAGGCTTTTCTAGGGTCTCATTGTTCTTGTTCTTCTGCAGCCCAAGTGTAAGGCAGAACCAAGGGTGGGTGGTCACGTATGTCCAGGTTGCCCAGACAACCAGTATAGCCACAGGTGCAGCCAGCAAAAAATTGGGCACCTGCTTAAGCTCATAGTATCTCAAAAAGCCAATATTCCAGTAGATATCCTGGATATAGCTGTATATTAGGGGAAGTTCCCAGGAGCACCAAGGTGGCTTGTTTCCCTCTGCAATTCGGTAGCCCTTGTCCAAAGCTAACTGCAGCAAGGGCTTAGGGATGGAGTGGACTGAGCCTGGCAGACAGAACTGGGTGTAGGCATAATACTGAAAGAGGGCAAAGGGAAGGCCAACTGTGAGCATGGACAGGAACACAGAGCCCATTAGCTTCAAGAGCTGTTTCAAAGGATTCAGTATCATGAGAGAAGAGAAAAAGCCTCGGCACTGAGAATGAATGAGGAAACCAACACTGACCAGCCCATTGGAGCGTACACCAGTGGCAAGGGTAAAGAGGAGTCCACTAGTCCAGCTTTGGCCCCTTTCCAGCTGCCCCATGGCAGTGAATGTCAGGAGGGCAAACAAAGCTTCTGAGTAACCGGCAGCCAGGAAGATGTTAGCAGGGCTGAGGCAGAAAAGCAGTGCACCGTAAAAGGCCTGGCGGGGACAGTGCAAAACCAGACAGCCCAGGTCATGAAGTGCAACTGCAGCCAGGATAGAGAACAAGGAATTGAGCAACGCTACTGAGATTAACAGGCAACTCCGTAGGCTCAGTAACCCCTGCAGGGGTCTCAGCAGTTCACTCCCCACCAACAGGACCATGGGAAAACCAGGGAAGAAGGCAAAGTTGTGCTCATATAGGTAGCCATGCTCAGCAATGAACAGAAAGTGTTCAGCATCCCAGTGAGACAGGCCTCCCAGGAGACCTTCCACAAGTTGGTCCACAGAGCCTGAGGGAGCGAGGCGAGGAGGAGAGAAGGCTTCTGCATGGTGATCTGGGATGATGGCATTGAAGAGTGCCTGTGGGATGAAGGAGAACCAGGATTTTGGTTGAACAACTGGAAGAATTACTATTTAATAAAATGAAGAAGAACAGATCTCTTGGGGGGAATCAGTTTAGTTTTGGACTGGTGAAGTTTCGGTTGGACATTCCAGTGCAGAGGTCAACGAGACAGTGAGATACATGAGTCTGAAGGTCAGGAGAGTGATCAAGGTTAGAGATATAAATTTGGGAGTCATAAGTACCAGGGTGGTATTTAAAGGTATGACACTGAATGGGAACACTAGGAGGTACAGATAAAGAAAAGAAGAGAGCCAAGGACTGGGCCCTGGACATAGCGACATTTAGTCACTTGAGAGAGGGTGAAGATAAAGAACAAACAGTCAGTGAGGTAAGGGAAAAACCAGGAGAGCCTGGTGTCTTAGAAGCAAGTGAAGCAAGAGAGTGGTCAGCTCTGTTAAATGCTGCCGATTGGTTAAGTAAGATGGGGGACTGAAAACTGACTAGACTTAGCAATGTGAAGGTCACTAGTGACTTTGACAACAGCTATTTCAGTGGAGCGGAAGAAAAAGATTGCCTAGGCCGAGTTCCACAGCAAAGGGGAGAGGGGAGATAGTGCATACAGACAACTACTTGGAGGAAGTTTGCTATAAAGGGGAGCAAAGAAAGGGTTAGTAGGTGAATGACAATGTGGGAGTAAAGAGAAATCTTTTAAAAAAAATTTTTTTAAAAGCTGGGAGAGAAGTATTAGTTTACCAATGGGAATAATTCAGTTGAAAGGAAACAAGTACACAAGAAAGGAGGCAGAGGGTTGCTGGAGCAGGCGAAAGATGGAGGAGCTAACCTTGGAGAGGGGAACAGACAGCTCGCCCAACCTTCCACAGTGAAGGCGCAGAGTGAAAATGTAGTTATGCTGATGGATGTGGTGCAAGCATGCAGAAAGTCGCTGTGATTGCTTCTATTTTTTTGAGTTTTCACTCAAAAAGGCAACTTGGAGAAAAGATGCTAGAGACTTGACCTTAGTTCTCAAAAGAGACTGTGCACTGGAATCACCCAGGTAGTTTTACAAATATTGATGCCTGGGTGCCTCCCCCAGAGTTAATGATTTCACTGGTAAAATCTCAGCCTGGACACTGAGATTTTTTTAAGATCTCCCAGGTGATTCTGATGTGCAGAAAAATGGGGAGGGGGGTGAGTAGACCAAGGAAATACACTAACATTGGGTAGCACGAAGGACTCATTGGAGTTAATGATCTTCAATAAAATGAAACCAGTTACTATAGTTGTGTGTTTTACTCTGGGCAGATACAGGCATGGAATGGAGAGAGAATTGAATTGAACCAAGGTTGGACATAGGGAGAAGGAAGGAAGTGAGTTGTGCAAGAATGCATGAGGGAGAATGGAATCTAAGCTGGGTAAGAAGTGAAGCTGAAGCCTTGAGGTGGGTGAGAGTCAATGAAACGGTGGTAGAATCAATGGATTATAAATCCTGAGGGGTTGGAAGAATCGTTAGAGCTGGGGTACTAGAGAAAGTGAGCTGAAAAGAAAGGAGATAGTGGTCAGGTGTATCAGCTTTATTAATACTCAAACTACCAAGAAATCAGCAGTTGTGCTGGAAAGAGAAACCATGAACCAGGAGCTAAAACCTTAACAATGAGGAGGAATGAGCTGTCCTTAACACAGATGACAGCAACAATTAAGGGTAACTAGCAATATATTCTGATGGCATGAGCTTTAAAACTGAAAGGGGGGTACAGTGGGAAAAATAACAAAATAGCATTATCGCTAAATGTCTTTTTGCCCCATTAGATTGTCGGTTACTTAAGGGAAAAGAGACCATGACTTTTATGCTCACCACCTAGCACATGGAACAGAGTAGGTACTTAATAAACTTTGGGTGATTGAGTGAACAGTCTAGAAAACGTCCTTGTTTCTAAATCACCATCTGAATTAGAAGCCAGCTGTCCTGGTTTCCTACCCCAGGTGCCGATTCACAATATTGCTCCACTGGTTCTGCCAATCAAAGTTATCATCGAGCCACTTTCTCCAGCCTGGCACCAGGAGTATAGCCCCATTTTTAAGGTTCTTTCTGGTTTTGGTCAGTTTATTTATTTACTTGTTTTTGTAAGTAGGCCACTTCAAACAGTGAAAACAAATGGGACAGGGTTGACAGTCACAGATAACAGCCCTAGTCTCCTAGTTGAAGATACTTTTCACTAAACCTGGGAGCCAGCAGCGCCTGCTATGCCTCCTATAGTGAGGAAGAAGAGGGGAAAGATTTCCACAAAGGAACCAGCTATGAGCCTCAGAGAGAATGAAGCTTGTGATAAATGGCACACACAATTATGCTAATATAACATACCTAGGGTGTTGACTACATTCAACAACAGCACATACTGAGAACCTACTAAGCACTGGGCACTGTGCTAGGCACTGAATATAATTCATACGTATATGAAACTTGATTAAAATATGTTTAAGGACAGCCTTGGAGGGAAAAGGGAGTTTTGCAAAAGTGTGAATGTATTCTGAGGGCTGTGTGTGGGTGAGGCAGCATGGGTAAACACCTGAGGGAAAATCAGGTGACACTACTGACTAAACAAAAGCACACAGATGGTCTCAGGGCAGTGCCACTTCTTTCCCTCTCAACTGACTGACATAGTGCTCAGTCTCCTGGTTAGGGGACCCAGGGCAATACTTTGAGCTGTCACATCCTAATAGCATCTCTGGTTATGGAACATCATGGTCTGCTGAAAAGACCACTAGATCAAGAGGTAGAAAACCTAGGGTCTGATTCTGGCCCTTCTCTAATTTGCTTTGTGACTTTGGGGAAGCCACTCAACTTTTCTGGGCCTTTCCTGCTTCATATGTAAAGCAAAGGGTTAATAGATCATTCCTAAGAGTCCTGCCCACTTTTCAGCTATGAAGCCTAAGTGTTTATGGTTCCAACCACAGGGAAGGGCACACCTGGAAGGTGAAAAGGAGATGGGGATTATTCTTAATGTCTAGCCCAGTCATGTGGCAGGCATGTTCAGGACAAAAGATCAGAGACTGACCTGCAACACCAGAGTCAGGACACGGCAGCTGACTGCAAACCTCAGCACCTCTTTTCGGGATGGGTCCAGGAGCCACATCCTCTCACCACAGGAATTCAGGGGTGTTGCTGCCAGGACTGAACTCCCTCAGGCTTCTAAACTCTAAAACCCAAGGAGGAAATGTCACACATGGACTGAAAGTAAATTCTTGAAGGCATTCTTCACAGGAGTCTCCCCTTTCTGTATTATTAGGCAAATTTAACCACTTAACTTCCCAGATGAGGCAAAAGCATCTTGAAGGCAGATGTCACCCTGAAGGACTATATTCTTGTTGGGAAAGTTCCACACAGATAAGCATGAAACTGGAAAGCTAAATTCACAGAAAATCTTTTAAAAGCCTGTTGAGTGCCCCCTATGTAGGAACTAAGATCTGGGTTCAAGTCCTGGCTCTGTTACTCACAAGTTCTCATTTAGTCCTTCTGAGTCTCAGTTCTTTATGTATAAAATGGGATCAGCACTGGGTGGTGTAGCTCAGTGGATTGAGTGCCAGCCTGCAAACCAAAGGGTCACGGGTTTGATTCCCAGTCAGGGCACATGCCTGGGTTGCAGGCCAGGTCCCCAGTAGGGGACGCGAGAGAAGCAACCACACATTGATGTTTCTCTCCCTCTCTTTCGCCTCCCCTTCCCCTCTCTCTAAAAATAAATGAATAAAATATTTTTAAAAATGGGATCAGATTATTTTGCCTGTCTCACAAAATTATCGTGATGGTGAAATGGACTAATGTGTGAAGAAGTACCACTACATCTATGTTGTGGTTGCTGTTATTTGGTGTGTGCCCTTTTCCTCTTGCCCAGAATAATAAACTAGGTCCCAAACCAGAGTCCCAAAAATGAGGCATAGAACTGAACTGGAAGACCATAATCACTATACACTCTAGCTTAGCTCTCTGATGTGTGTTCAGCTGGTCTGTTAAATTAAGTGGAGAAGGGAAAGAAAACCACCACTCAGCAGGACTTCAGCCAGCTCACACTAAAACAAACTTAGGAGGAAGACAGAGTTGACTACTAGGGATGGAGAAAAGTTACATCCCATCTCTTTGTTGGAATGGCAGCAACATCCAGATAGATGCAAAGCCATTCTGAGGCAAGGAATGCACTTCAAGGCTTTTATTTTTTTTTAACAATCCCTTGGGCTAAAAGAGGTAGCAATGCCTTCCACAGAACCAATTGGGGAAATCAGAAGGCAGGACAAGAGCATCAGGGGCAATTCTCTGATGTGGTGTTCTTCCCCTAGTTCTATCCCACAAACATCCAGAGTTCCCGAATGTGTCAAGACTCTATCCCTAAAGGAAAAAAATACCTAAACTGAGAAATTAATGGGAGGGCTCAAAGACTTTTCTGTTTTCTCTTATCTGGCTAATAACTACCAAACCTTTAGGTATCACTTGTTTCTGGAATTCTTCTCTGACCCTCACTAGACTATGTGATATGCTCTCATTGTACCCTTTCTTGTGGTCTTTACTGCTATTGCTTAATTACGTTGCTTGGGAGGGCTGTGTCTATCTTGCTGACAACTATATCCCCAGGGCCTAGCATAAAAATAGACATTTTAAGCCTGTGTTCTGATTGAGTGGAAGTGGCAAGAACAGGATGTGGCATCACCAGTTCATTGGCTTTGGATATAAAATCACTGCTCCAATAGTCCTCTGACCATACTCATGTTAACAGCAACACTACAAAGTCACAGAAGCCACAGGAAAATAAAATTTCTCCAGAAAGGGAGCAAGACGGGCCAATGACAACAGTACTTATCCTCAGCACCAGGGGGCGCCGGCTGCTTACTCCATCACCAGAAAGCCTGGAGGGAGGGGCCACCAAAGCCACACGGTTTTGCTTATCAAAATTCAGTTCAAAGGCAAGCTTCTGAAAACCCCAGAGAGCAGAGGTAGTTTGTGAATCTACCGAGAATCTACCGAACACTGACTCGCTGAATCGAAAGGAATCCTACAAACAGGCACAGCCAGCGTCACAGGCCGCTGGGTCTCTATCTTGGGTGATTTCATATTTTGCCCTTCGTTACTTCCCACCCACATACATGCAAAGAAGTTGGGAACAGAAAAGTACAACCCACCTCTGCCTCTTCACCAAGCTGCCATTCTTCCTCTCTCCAGAGTCAAGCTCTAGCCCCAGCGACCACAGGAAACTTGTAGCCTACACTTGGTTTACAGGCAAATCGAGTAGAAACAAAATAAAGCCAGTGAGTCCTCCCTCTCAGCTAATTGCCAGCCTAGACTTCCCAACAACCCTTTTGCCAAATAACACTCTGACCTGGCAGGACAGGGAGCAACTAGTTTTACACTGTTCGCGCGAGATAAACATGCCCCAGAGAAGTGAGTAATAAAAATCTCCATAGTTTTACATCGGAAATCTCATTAGACCCTGTGAGGCCAGTATAATTACCGTCGCCATTTTATGGATATGGAAACTGAGGCTCGCTAGGGTCCAGAGACACACCCAAGGCTGTATTTAAAGATATATATATATTTTTTTTTAAATTCTTAAACCTCATGGTCTTCCCACCAGGCCTTACCCCGGGCAAAGGGGACGTGCTCTTTTTGAGACAGGATTACAACCCAAGTCTCCCAAACTCAGCCCCGGTACTTGTCCAATGGAGGCGCAAGCCTCCTGCTGAGTATTTTAAGGGTAGAGAGGGAATACCTTATCTGAGAATACAGGGAAGCCTATTGAATTAAAGCCCTGGGCTCTCTGGGTAAGGCTAACATCCTCTGTGGGGTGGGGAAATGGCTCTAACCAAGGGTTCTCAAGGCCAGAGGCCTCGTGGGCCGGAGCGAGCCAGGGACCGCCTCCGGCCAGCCCAGCCGCGCCTAGAGCCCCTTCTAGCCCGTTTCTTTCAGACACAGTCCCAAGCGGGGATCGAATAGGTCCTCTCCTCAAAGGCCTCAAGGGATATTTCCGAGGGGGCCGACGGCGCAAGGCCCAACCGCAGGGCCGGAAGGCAGGGGAGGGCGGGAGACTGTAAAGGAAGAGGCGGCACTTGGAGGCAGCTGTGGAGGAGGGGCGGGTCTCCGCGCTTCTCGTCGGCCTCCGCCTCCTTTCCCTCGGCCTGCGTTTGACAACTTCCCTCCCTCAAGAACTTTCAGGCTCACACGCCGGCGCTTCGGTCCCTAGAGCCGGCATCAGCGCGTCTCAGTGTTACAGGCAGGGCCCGAACTTTAGCTCTTCCATCCGGGCCACCAAGCGGGCCGCGCCTGCGCTTTGGCTCCGCCGACGGCGGATCCGCCCCTCACCTCCCTGCACTCGAAGCAGCCCCCTCCGCGGCGGCCATGATGACTCCGGGCGAGTGGGGCGGGGACAACAGAGCCCCTCCATTCCGCGCCCCTTTGCCTTGGCACCTTTCCTCCGTGGTGACACTTGGAGACTTTCCCCCCGCACTGCATGTTACTCAAGTCGCTTCTCCCGCCTTCAGTTCGTCCCCCGGGGTTGCTGTCTCAGAGTCGATGTTCTTGACCCTGTTCCATCCCGCAAACGTCCAGAGTTCCCAGTGTGTGGTGACAAGGCTCTCGGAATTGAGGGCTGCCCTGCGGCCTCTTGCTTCACAAGCTAGAGCTGCACTTTCCCTGCTGTCAGGCAACAACAGCTGAGCGCAGCAATGGCACACAATAGGTGTTCTGAGAATAGAAAGAAAAGCTTTCTTGGGGTTCCTGTGGCCAGCAGCGGCACCCTACGTCGTGAGTGTGAAGAAAGTGGGGGATCCCCGACTTTCCACTCCTGCAGCTACCAGGGACCTTCTGTCCTACTTCAGTCCCCATTCCCACCTCAGGTGGCTAATGAGGGTGGTGAAGGAAACTTCAGAGAACACCCCGCAGGACTCCTTTCTCCTTCCTCATTCAAGTAGTTTCTCTCGTAGGAAGTGGGGCCAAAAAAGAAGAAGAAAAAAAGCTAACTCAACAAAACCGTCTGTTAGGGAGGAGCGGCCAGTTGGTACCCCTGTAACGGAAACTGTTAGAACAACTTTGCACCCTACTTAAAGGAAACAGATAATAAATCCTTCTCCGTTGGTGAATTTCTTGTTTCTCAGGATTCCAAAGCCTTCTGTGGTTTCGGTTATCTGCCCTCCAAACGAAGCTAAAGGCTGGGTTAGCTTCTGGCCACAACCCTGGCTAAGGGAGGGGTTTATCTTCTACAACAGCTCCTCTTGTGGGTGGGAACAAAGGAGATGGTTGCTATCTCTCAAAGAAACTAGCCCAGATAAGTTTATGGGGGGCCAGGGACTGTATTTATTTTTATTTTTATTTTATTTTTAAGATTCTATTTATTTAGAGAGAGGGGAAGGGACCTGGCCTCGGAACCCAGGCACGTGTCCTGACTGGGAATCGAACCAGTGACCTTTAGGTCCACAGGCCGGCATTCAATCAATTGAGCCACACTGGCCAGAGCTCTTGACTCTTTATAACTAATTTCAGGCCTTGAGACCTAAACTTCCCTTCAGGTATTTGTTGTGTATTAGGTAGATAAAGTATAAATCACATTTTAGTAGTGTATTGGAGAAAGGAAAAAAAATGGAGTTTAGAAGATTCTTTCCCCAGGCTTTTCAGTGACACACACTTGTTCTCAGCTCCAGAGGCCTGTGAGTGAATTGGCAAAGCTGCAGGGCACATTGGTAACTGGGGCCTGAGGTGGTGGCTTGAGACTCTAGATGTCTGTGGGGCTCCAAGCAGCACTCTGCTTGCAAAGACCAAACTGAGAAATGGACTATCCTTGCTTTGTGAATTCACCTGGTGTAAAGACATGCATTCTCTCTTTTTTTCAAAAAAGATTTTATTTATTTTTAGAGAGAGGGGAAGGGAGGGAGAAAGAGAGGGAGAAAAACATCAGTGTGTGGTTGCCTGTCATGTGACCCCCACTGGGGGACCTGGCCTGCATGCAACCCAGGCATGTGCCCTGATTGGGAATTGAACCAGCAACTCTTTGGTTCGCAGCCCGCACTCAATACACTGAGCTACACCAGCCAGGGCCATTCTCTCTTTTTTAAAGATTTTATTTACTTACTCATTTTTAATATATTGTATTGATTATGCTATTACAATTGTCCCATTTTTTTCTCCCCTTTATTCTCCTCTGCCCTGCAACCCCTCCCACGAGCATTCCCTTCACCCTTAGTTCATGTCCATGGGTCGTACATATAAGTTCTTTGGCTTCTACATTTCCCATGTTATTCTTAACCTCCCCCTATTTTGTACCCACCATTTACACTTCTTATTCCCTGTACCTTTTCCCCAATTCTCTCTCCTCCCCCTCCCCACTGATAACCTTCCATGTGATCTCCATTTCTGTGATTCTGTTCCTGTTCTAGTTTTTTGCTTAGTTTTTCTTTTTGTTTTTAGGTTCAGCTGTTGATAGTTGTGAGTTTGTTGTCAAGATTTTATTATTTTATTTTTTATTAATCCTTAGCACAAAAAATTATTTAAATACCACAAAAAACAAACCTGAAAAACAGTTACAGTGTAAGAATTTCAGAAAAATCAAAGTAAATGAAAACAGATTTTGTTTTCTTTATTATTGTTCAGTTACAGTTGTCCCCATTCCCTCCCACCTGCCCCGTTGCTCTCCCCTGCCCTGTCCAACCTCTGCTCCCAAAGACAATCCCCACCCCATTGTCTTTGTCCATGAGTCCTTGGTACATGTTCCTTGGTTCCTTGACTTGATCCTTCCCTTTATTTTCCCCATTACCCCCCTTCCCCTCCCCTCTGGCCTCTGTTAGTTTGTTCTTTATTTCCATGTCTCTAGTTTGGTTGTTTTGATGGTTAGGTTCCTGGTATAGGTGAGATCATATGGTATTTGTCTTTCACTGCCTGGCTTATTTCACTTAGTGTAATACTCTCCTGTTCCATCCATGCTTTCACCTGTGTAGTATTCCATTGTGTAAATGTACCACAGTTTTTTTATCCACTCATTTACTGATGGGCACTTTGGCTGTTTCCAGCACTTGGCTATTGTAAATATTTCATTTTTAGGGAGGGAGAAAGAGAGGAAGAAAAACATCGACAGATTGCCTCTTGCATGCTCCCAACTGGGGCCCTGGCCTGCAACCCAGGCATGTGCCCTGACTAGGAATCAAACCAGCAACCTTTCAGTTTGCAGGTCAATGCTCAATCCACTGAGCCACATCAGCCAGGGCTAAAGACATGCATTCTTAAGTTTCTGTCTCCCCATACTAAATTCCCTCAAAAATCTATTTGTAAAAAGGACAGGCTTCTCTTGTGACAAGTCAGAATGTTTTCTAAAAGCTCAATTGCTTAACAGTCACGCTTTAGAGGTAGAACTTTGTCCAGATCTTTAGCTCTACTTTCCTGCATTTTTTCCTTCCTTTCCCTCTCTGCTAGGCACCCCCCGCCCCCTTCCGTTCTGTTTCCTGTTTCATTTTCTGGCTCCTGCTCTGACAGGAAAACAAGCTGAATCTTATGCTCTCAAAGCCCTGGTTTGTCAGAATGGAAGGCTAGGTGGGATGGGAGGGGGTTCTGGGCCTCCAAGGCTGTAAGCAATAGAAGAGGCAATCTCTCTAGTTTGCTTTTAGAGTCAGCAGCTAAAATGGAGCCTGCATCTGCACAGTGAGCCAGCTGAGTGACCAGCACTGTGGGAGAGTGAGGGAGACAGAGATTTATCCCAAGGCTCCAGAAAGACTCTACACCACCCAGCCACTTCCATTAAGAAGGAAATATCCTACACCACCAACAAACAATTTCATAATACAAATCCCTGACCTAAACAATGCACAAACAATGTATCACTGTTTCTAGAATCCTAGAATGTAAGAGTTACAGCATTTCTGTTTCTTGAAATTGCCTGGCTCTGCTCTTGCTTGAAACACTTTACTGCCAGACGGCCCTTTGGCAAGCCCACAGCATTCAGATGTCAGCTGAATGTCACCTCCTCCAAGAGGCCTCCCCTGACTATCCAGCCACAACCAACACCCTGTACTAACTATCCCATTTCCATTTTCTTCATAGCACTTATCACCACCTGGTTGTCCTGTCCCTGAGTTTTACTTGTCTGTTTTCCTGTTATGGAATGTAAGTTCTGTGAGAGTGGGGCCCTTATTCAAAGTATTACCAGCACTTAGAACAGTGTTTTTGCACGTTGTAAGTACTCAATAAAGATTTGGTGAATAAATCAATTTGTTTAATCTGATATGTATATTTTATGGATGCAGGAACTAAGATTCAGGGGAAGTGACTGGCCTGAAGTTCCACAGCTAGTGGCAGAGGTGGGACTTAAATTTAGGTTTCTAGCCTTCCAAAATGATTTTCCCCCAAACCCCTGCAAAACTCCACACTATTTTAATGTTTCTCAAGTTTACCTCTTCCTCTCTTTTTTTCATATAACTATTTATGGGCTATGCCAAGAATACTACACAGGACACACCAATTCCTAACTACTCTTTCCTCCACGAAATTCTTCTTACCTGCTTGATTTACTCAACAAAATGGGAATGCCTACTCTGTCAGAGAGAATGGTAACACTGAGCAAGGCAGATACAGTTCTTGTCCTCATGGAAATAGTATCTACCTGATGGATTTTATAGTGCTTGGCATAAAGTGCTCAGTAAGGATGGGCTATTATACTTCTCTGAATGAAAAGAGTGATTTTTCCACTGAAGGTGTGGAGGAAAGTTCTCATGGAACACTCCCCTCCTTGAAGCAACCTGGTAACTCATTTCTCTCTGTAGCTGCCTTGCCTTGCTCCTGCCACATCTACAGATGGTCTTGGCCCCAGGCTGAGCAGAGAAACAGCCCAGTCTATCTATTCTCAGTAGCTCAGTTTCCAGACACTAAACTTTCCATGACCCCAGTCCTATTTGAATATTGAAGAAGTTGACCCTGATCTGGGACTTTGAGGCCATGTCATTATGGGACAAAAGTGACCACACGGGCCTCTGATACCTGTCACTGCCAACTGTTAGCAGGCAGTGCTAATGACTGTTATGACAGGCAGCTGTGCCTTACGAGAACTTCATGCTACTTCTTTTTGCTATGGATAAAAGGCATTCAATGGCAGTTTCCAAGGATGTTGGGTAACATTTACATCCATCCTGAAACCTGCGTTGGCCAAAAGCCTATGTTTTGGGCTTCTGCTACATTACTTGAAGTTGCCCATCCATGCCAAGACAAAGATCCTGCCCTACCTCCCAGATGTAGGACCCAAACACTGATCCTTCAAAGGCCATGGACACGAGGTTATTTTTCACCCTTTCTTTGGTGTTTGCCTTTCAGTATTAGAAAACCTTGACCCCACTGAGAGGCTTAGTGGGAAGGGCCTTAGCCACTTAGGGGTGGCAGTGGTTGCAAGGCAAAAGAGCCAATGAGGTTGAGAGTATTGTTTAGGCCAGACTTGGCTGCTCTCCAGCTATGAAAGAAGGTTAAGGTCATTTAGGGGGTGGGGAGGGAGGAGCCTGGGAAAAGAACTACTGGCCACACCCCTGGGCTCTCTACTGGCAAAGGCTCTATTTACTTCTCAAAAGCAAATTACTCACAGCTCAGTGGCTTGCAGTTCTTGGCCTGTGCTAACTCCAGTCAGAAACTGGAGACCAGGCTAGGCTCCCCCTGCATTGCAAGAGAGCAGATGAAAGGAACCCAGGAAACCCAACTCCTAGGCAATGCTCCACACACAGCACAGAAATGCACTTTCTACACTAGAAAGTAGAGTTTAAGAGGCCCAGAGCAAAATTAGCCATTAGCATTATTGCTTACCAAAATATAGATATGAAAAGCTTCTCGTTTAGTTTTTTTTTCCTGGAGTCCTAGGAAATTGTCTTGATGATTAGCCAACTGTCTCTATTTCTCCCTCTCTCAATAGAGAAATATACTAGTTACTCATTCCTGTCCCTGACCCAAATATTAACAACCATATTCAGTTTGATGAACACAATTGGAATTCTTGAGATAATTTTACCTTATGTTAAATACAACAAAAACAAATCTTGGCTGCTGAGCTCCACCACTAGATCCAGTTTAGTCTAGCTGTCCTCTGACCCAGGAAGAAGGTTCAGCCTGGTGAATTAGGACGAGCATGGGCCTTGGACTCAGGGAGATCTCAGTTGGTATGTGAGCTCATACAAGCCACTTTCCTCAACTATAAAATGGAAGCCAGAATATTGATCTCACAGGCATGGAACTGTTTTATGTACTATGTCTGGTACACACATAGGTACTCAATAGAGAGCTGTTGTTTCAAGTTCCACTTCTAAGTCTCCACAATAATTTCTGTGTAACTGGTTCTGGTTTCTTCATTGTTTTCTTGAAGTGGATGAACAGAGAAGCTATATATTGTAACACTGGCCTATAAAATTGCATGTGGCCAACATCTACATTTCGTTAATCAACTATGTACCAGACTGTGCTGTAGGACAGGGATATAGTGAACAAAATAAACCCCCTGCCCTCAGACAGCTTACATTCCAGTGTAAAGACAACAAATGAATACAACACACAACACATCAGATGGTAACAAGCACTATAAAGAAAATTAAGACAGAAAAGGGAAATAAGGCAAGGAAGCAGATTGCTATTTTAAATAGGATGGCCAGGGAAATCTTCACTGATATATTTGAGTAGACTTGAAGAAAACTTCAACCATGCAGTTATTTTATTTGGTGAAAGTATTCTGGATAGAGGAATGGTAAGTGCAAAGGTCTCACGGTGGAAACAGCCCTGTATAGTACAGTCAGCAATAAGGAAGAGAAGAGGCTAGAGAGGGAACAGCAAGATAGATAAAGGAGGGCCTCAAAGGTCATTGTAACGATCTGGACTTTTACTTAGAATGAGAAGCATTTTTTGTTGTTGTTGAAGATTTTATTTATTTTTAGAGAGGGGAAGGAGAGGGAAACATCAATGTGTGGTTGCCTCTCATGCGCCCCCTACTGGGGACCAGGTTCGCAACCCAGGCATGTGCCCTGACTGGGAATCAAACCAGCAACCCTTCGGTTTGCAGGCCCGCGCTCAACCCACTGGGCTAACTAGCCAGGGCCATTAAAGGATTTTGATGTGACTTGGTTTTAAAGGGAGCATTCTGGTTGCTATGTAGAGAATAGGTTCAAACAAGCCAAGAAGCAGCAGAGGCCAGTATGGGGATATTTCAAGAATTCAAGAAAGATATGGTAGTGTCTTAACCCTTTCGGTATGGGTGCCGGATATATCCGGCACCCATCTGATGACCTGTGTGGACGAGCGCTGGATATATCCGGCATCCATCTGTATATAATTTTTTTAAATTTTACTTATATAATTGATAGAATTTTATATAACTATCTCTTAATATTAAAGTTACAAACAACACTTGGAAAAAAGCATTGTTTTATTAAGCATAGATCTTATATAAGGTTAGGAAAGTCTTCACACAAAGGAGGACTGACCATGTGCTATGTGCGCATTTTCGGCGCGGCACCTCGTACAGCGGAAGTGTCGCGGTGGAAAGAGCGCTGGTACCGAAAGGGTTAAACTACAGTAGTAGTGGCTGGAGTAAGGATTAATTTTTGAAGAATGCTAACAGACTGGATGTGGAAATTAAAGTAGTCAAGGACTTTTTTACCAAGCAATGGAATTGTCATTTACTGAGAAAACTATGGGAGTGGCAGGTTTCTAGGAGAAGATGGCATTTTAGTTTGGGAATGTTCAAATTAAGCTTCCAGAGATGTCAAGAAAGCAGCCGAATGCTCTCATCTGGAATCAGGGGAGAGAGCCAGTCTGAAGAAATTAATGGTTAAGTTGGAGGCTGCTTCCAGATAAATGGTTGTCTTATTGTTAACAACTTTTTACAATTTAATCTTTATTATATATTTTTCCATTACCATTTAGTAACAATTACTAAGAAAAATAGAGATCATCCCCTTTGCCAACTATTATCAAACGTTTCTAGAGCAGTGATTTTCAACTAGTGTGCTTAAACACTAGAATTTTTAAAACATGTAATACCTAACTAGTTGGGGCACTGAGCTCTTTTCCCTTAGATTGTCAAATTAAAAAATGACAACAGCCGCCCGGGCTGGTGTGGCTCAGTGGATTGAGTGCTGGCCTATGAACCAGGGGGGGGTCTCCGGTTCGATCACCAGTCGGGGCACATGCCTGGATTGCAGACTGGGTTCCCAGTGGGGGGCATATGAGAGGCAACCACACACTGACGTTTCTCTCTTTTTCTCCTTCCCTTCCCTTCTCTAAAAATAAATAAAATCTTAAAAAAAAAAAAAGACAACAGCCAACACAATAGCCATCTGGTGTGAATGAATCAAAATTACACCTATTTTTTTTTTTTTTTACCTGACCAGGTGACTCAATTGGTTGAGTGTTTCCCCACAAAGCAAAGGGTCACTGATTTTCTAGTCAGGGTACATGCCTGGGGTGCAGGCTGGTCCCAGGTTGGGGCACATGTGAGAGACAACTGATCAATGTTTCTCTCAAACATTGATGTTTCCCTCCCTTTCTTCCCCTATCTCTAAATAAAATATTTTTTTAAAAAATTACTTATTTTTTGTTAGATTGGCAAAAAATGTATTTTTTGGTGTGCCCAGAATTTTAGTAATTAGCTTATGTATGCCACAAGATGATAAAGGTTGAAAATGTTCTAGGGTATCATCAATTTCTTTGGCTATTTAAACACAATTTATCTCATGCTTTAAATGCCTAAAACTTCCTCTTGCAGGTGAAATGATCTCAGCTTTCTTAAATTTAAACTTAACACTGTGGAAAGTAAAATGAAAATATGGTGCAGAAATGACAAGGTCCAGGATGACATTTTTTAGTAAAGATAGCACACCAAGGAAGAGTTGCAAGAACAGGAACCACACCCCCAAAAGGTCAAGCTTTTAAATAGTTTGAAAACAATAAAAAGCCTCACAAATGTCTTAACAAGATTTAATGTACATTTATTCTTAACACGTGGAACATATAGTATAAAGATTTCATACTGAATAAATGATATTCATTAAGCCAAAAAAGGAAAAAAGGAGGAATTTACATCAAGTTTTAGCTACATTGTTTGAAATACAAATATGCAGATTTTATCACTGAAAAAATCTCAATTGTGTTTCTTCATCAGGAACTTCAACTGAACCTAGAACTTCTTCACACCTCGATTAGAAAGAAAACAAAACAAAACAAAAACCCAGAAAAAAATAAACTATAAGTTGATTGGCTGCTGAGACAGCAAGGACTTTTTACAGAGACCTGTACAGCATCGCGCCAAGAGGGATGATGTCTGGCAAGAGATTAAATAGCTTTGTCTCGCTTTGTGCAGGTCACCAACTTGTTAACTCGTCATACTATAAAGGGGTAGCTGGGAGGGGGAACCAAACTGTGGGGACCCAGGGGTATGTGCAATGTACAACGTCATATATATACACACGTGGCAGCACAGCGGCTGCAGCTAAAGGTTAAAACCAGTTCTAAGAGGTGATCTCAGGGTTATTCATACAATCAAGGAGGAGAGAAAGAGGTCAGGGTGTTGTAGGTTCACACATGATACTTTGGGGGAAAAGCCTTTTTTTTTTCTCCTCAACATTTAACTAAAAACATTTTTAAAAACTACAGCTTGCTGCTGACCCAGCGTTTTTTTCTCGTTTCCATGTGAGACATTATTATTACAGTATGTTTACAGTATCAGGTGTACAGTACAGTACATGGAAGGGTCTACACTCTACTGCACAGGCCTCTCTAGTGAACAGGGTCTGTCCACAACTGCGAAATTCTCGGCTCCTGCAAGATTGTGAATGTTACAACAATAAACCACACACAGTTCAGCAGTCACCTTATTTTGTCCTTCAGAGGCTTTTTTTTTGTATTTTTTCTTTTTTTTAACCATTAAAAACAGTTATGAAATGTGGCGTCCCGTTGATGCAAGGACCGGGAAAGCCATTTTTATTTATTTTTTTTCCCCAAACTCACTGTAAACAACAGTAACTTTGGTTAAAATAAAAAAGTCTTCTATGTAGGCAGAGCTTTGTCTTTTCAAATAGGGTGAGGTCCTGAGGGGAGTTAGGTGAGGGCAAGGACTGGAAAGGTAGAAAGGTGAGGGGGGCTGGGAGGAAAGAGAAATAGGAGAGACTTTTTTCCCAAGGGAGAAGCTGGACAGCACAGGGTAAACTGGATTCTGAGGTGGTTTTGCATAAATAAAGGGCAACAGTCAGTTTCTAAGTTCACACACGCACACACACACAGGGAGGGAGGCGTCCCACGGCTGTCATGACTGGCCAATCAAAAACAGTACATCACAAATGACTTGTGAAACCAATGAGTTCATCAATGGTGATACCGAGATGTCCAACAGCCGTGACTCGTACAGCGTGAACTCTGAGTGGTTTTCGTCCACCTTGGCCAGGGCCAGCAGCGCACGGGCAGCCCGCCGCATCATGTCCACACTAGTTGGCTCAAAGGGTGGGTTCTGCATGTGAAGCAGGCTCGCCTGGCTCTGTTGGAACTGTGTGGCAGCAAGGCTGTCCTCTAGGAAGCCCAGGAGGTTGCCGATGCTGCCCTTCTGCACTGCGATGGCACGGGCTGCCAGGCTGTCGCCCTGTGCCAGGTTGGCCAGCAGTACCACGGCCATCTCCCGGCATACCGGGTTCTTTCGGTCACTGAGGAAGCGCACCATGGTGCTATACAACTTCTCCAGGCGGCTGAAGGGGGGCGTGGCAAGGATCAGGTCCACATTGTTGTCCTGGATGCTGAGTTTGCTGAGGGTTTCCAAGACCAGTCTCTGGGGGGAAAGGACGGCATTGGGGCCCAAGGTGGAGAAGGGGTCCTGGGCTTCAGCTGAAGGGCACACTGCCCAGTGTAGGAGTCCATCCAGGACAGGCAGGCAAATGCTCTCAGGGTAGGGGGAGAGGTCCAACTGCCCCGAGATGTTGGCTAGTGTGACCAAGGTGTTTTCCCGGAGCATCTCCAAGCAGTCCCACCACCACTCCACTTTGTTGCAGCTCACCCCTTGGTCCTGTTCCTCCTCCTTCTCATAAGTTAGTGGTGCCTGCTTCCGTTCTGGATGCTTGTGATGTAGAAGGATCAGCTTGCCCAGGATTAGCAGCAGCCCTGGGTGTTTGGACATTTCAAAGTCATTACCTGGCACAAATGACAGGCTTCGGATAGTATTGGAGACACAGACGCAGCGCTTGGCAAGGGAATCCTGCCAGTCCAGAAGGGTACACAGTGGGGTCTCATCTTTACTGTGAGGTTCATCCTCTAGGATCTTGATGTTCCGGTGGCTCTGTGTTGGGCTGATGCCAAATGGAAACTTGCTGCTCTCCTTGGTAGCCTCTGCATTCTTAGCTCCCTCCTCGGTCAGTGTGCTAGACCGGGTGGACAACATATCATCCATAGTGGCTGTGATCCGTTTTTCTGGGGGGCCATCAGGTGGGGGACCCTCTTGTTCTGTTGTCCCTTGTGTACCCTCTCCTGCTATGACATGTTTCCGGGTGACTGGTAGGCAGGGCATATGAGGCTGAGTAGGCAGCAGCTCTGTCTTGCTCTCAAAGTGGGTCTGGATATGCTCAGTGGTGTCCCCCCCACCAATCCGCCAGTGCAGTAGACCACTGTCGAACTCCTGCACGCGCCCAAGCTTATCTGAGCAGTCCACCACAAACGGGTCGTTCTTCTGCACAATCTTTACTGGAAGTTTGTCAAACTTACTAGTAAGTTTCTCCTCGCTATTCTCTGAGGCTGCCTTGTCCTTGCCTGAAAAGGCCATCTCCTCATCATTTTCAACTACTTCCTCTTCTTCCTCCTCCAGTTTAGGACCTAGAAGGTCTTCCTCATCCTCCCCCTCTACAGGGGCTGGACTAGACGCCTTGCTGAATCTCCCAGGGTCCAGTAGTGTTCTCTGCCCTGGGTCACCCACCTCATACTCCTTTAAAATGCCAAAGATTTCGATCAGGCAACGTCGGAAATATTCCACAAGGAGCTCTAGCAACCCTGGGAGCTAAAGAGAAAGAACAGGAAATAAATTAAGGGAGAAAAGTGGCTAAAATAAGAATCCTGGACTTGAGAGACCTCCAAGGGTCTTCTACCTGCTCTCTCCACTTTCCTTCCAGGTCAGACATTTGTATCACTGGGAAAGGCAGAGATGCTTCCTTCCAAAGACTCTTCTGAAAAATCTTTAAAAAGCTTGTTGAGTGCCCCCTATGCAGGAACTAAGATCTGGGTTCTACAGAGTGAGTCCTTTAATCTCTCCTATGACTGGCACAAAGTTCTTCCTTCTGCCCAACTAACCTACCTTCATGCGAGCCTGCCTCCAGGATGGAAATGCTGACCAACAGCTCTGTACCTCACTACCACTGCCACCATCTCTCAGCCTCCTCTCTTGCAACCAATCTTTGCTTTTTTGTACCAAGTCCGATTTCCTACCCATTGGTCACTGTCACTGTCCCTCTTAGAATACTATATCCCACTGCCAAGTGGAGCACAAGGCTAGGCATGGTGGGATGATCCCTCACAACATGAGCTGAGGGAGGGAATGCAGTATAGACAGATGTTATTTGCTCTCTTCTCTCCAAGCTCCCCAACATTATAGGAGGCTGGACATCCACAAATCATGTAACAAAATGAATAGGATGAGGCTTTGATTTGCCAAACACTGGTCTGAGCTGGTGCTAGGGACACCCAAATTCCAGCTTGGATCCTGTATAGGCCATTTACCTCTAGAAGAAAACACTAATTTCCAATCAGATCAATTTCTGGTGGAACAGTATAGCAGAATGGAAAAAAAAATAAGGGCTTTAGAATTAGAAAGATCTAGGTTTCAATTGTGGCTTTTCCAGGAACTAGCTGGGTGATTTAACTTTCTAAGCTGTAGTTTTTCTCATTTTTCCGGAAATTCCTAAACTTCACAGGGTTGTTCTGAGGTCTAAATGGAATATATCAAATGCATAGACTATGGAAATTGCTCAATGAATATTTGTTCCTTTACTTTCTTATGGAAGGCAATATTATGCAACAGAGTCAGGTTTTAAGAGTCAGAACGACTCTGTTAGGATCTGGCTGGTTAGCTCAGTTGGTTAGAGCATTGTCCCAATATGACAAGGTTGCGGGTTTGATCCCCGGTCAGGGCATATACAAGAATCAACCAATGAGTGCATAAATAAGAGGAACAAAAAATTGATGTTTCTCTCTCTGTGACTCTCCCTCCCTCCTTCCTTCTCTCTCTCAAATCTATTAAATAAAAAAAACCCTCTTTTAACAGCTGTGTGAGCCTGGGAAAAGATAAAGACTCTGAGCCTATGGCCATATCTGCCTCAGAAGGCTGTTGTATGACAGGAAAGAAAATATGAAGAACTTGGCACAAAATGGACAAAATAAATGGTAACAATTATAATAACAATGCCTCCTTAGTCAGCCCCTAGATAGATGGGTTGGTTGGTAGACACTAAGAACGATCAAAAGAAAGAGTAGGGTGGTGCAGCAGAAACTCTTCCCAGTTACTGGGAAAACTCAAGGTGCATGTCCTGTGGAGAGAGGGTCTGGAGAATCACCTCTGCAAAAACATGAAATCTCTCTACCCCCTAAACCCTGCCCCAAGCACTTCCCATCCCACACCTTAGGAAAATGGGATCAACAAGAATCTCTTCTATTCAGAGTGGATGAAATAAAGAGAATAAAGAAACTACTCTGCTCACTGATGAAGACCATAGGTTCCTCTTGGTAGCCTAGAAAACATGGTGTCTTCACTGACATCCACAGAATCTGCCTTTCTTACCAATACTGAAGACTTTCTCTCAAATTCCCTTTAAAGTCAATATTGATACCTTACATAGAAATTATTATTGTTCTCAGTATTCTGGTCCCATGGCCAGTGGTCAAGTGCTGGCAAGGAAGATATCAGAGAAGGAGTGAGAGAGAGACCATGTTGGCTGGAGATAGCGTAAATTCCCAGTGTCACTTAAATCATATTCAAGAAGATCCCAGGCCCTCACAACCTTCCAATCTTCTCCAGGTACCTGTACTCACCTGACTGAGGTTGAAGGTCATGATGCTGTTGTCATCATACAACAGGATGTTAATGGTGTCTAATGCCCATGTGCTCTCGGCCAGCAGCCCAGACTTGAGGGACATCATTACTCTCCATGCCTCTGGAGTTCCTGAAACAAAACTTCCATGTCATCCATCCACCAAGCCCAGGTTGGCTGGAAGTCGTCCCTAGGGCTGGCCCATCAGTCAGGCTACTATGAAGATAACAAATAGGGGAGTTCCTATCTGGGAGATGGCAGACATCTACCTCTCAAGGCTTCTAGGCCCTCTTAGGATATCACTGTGTAGCAATTCCTTTAAGCTGAAATCAGCTGATTTCTTTCTTACACAAATTTCTTTGGTTCCATTTCAGTCAACACTGGTCCAGATTTTACCTCATGCAGAATATCAGGATGGAGAGAGAACAATGGACAAGATGGAAAGGGGCAGATTATACAACCCAATCAGGGAGGTCTCCTTACCAATGTCTTTCATGGTGAGTCGCCTCCTCTGCTTCAACACAGGCTGTGTGGCTTCAACAGAGCCAGGTGGGAAGGTGATATCCCGCCGGATCATGGGGGGCTGCACAGGGGCAGGTGCTATGTGCGAGGCAGGTACGGGGGGCCCTGCCTTTTGCATCTTCATCCCAGTGTGCAGGAATGGAGACTTGCTAGGAGAGGTGCGGTTCTCCATTGGCCGAGGCAGGGGAGCAGGGCTGGATACCTGAGGAATGTGATTCTGCATGCTTGGTGGGGGCTGGTAGTTGGAAGGAGGGGGCCTTGTCATGGCGGGCACGGGGGCAGAGGGACCATATGGGGGCTGGCGTGTGCCATGGGAAGGCCACGAGCCTTCATGGTTAGCCCTCTGATCCGTATGCAGCATTTCATCTGTTCGGTTCACACCATGATAGGCAGGGCCTTGGGGGGCAGAGCCTGTGCTCTGCCTATTGGTGTAATTGTAGGTCATGTCATTACGCCCTTGCCACATGGTGCCTTGCTGAGCAACCTCAGCTGATGCCTGTATGGGGCCACCCATCATTTGTGGTGGTATGTTCTGCTGGGCACTGGAACCAGGGGGTGCTGAGACACGGTCTCGGCCAAACTGGAATGGAAACTGGTTCTGGGGGCCGCTTGCTGGTCGGCGCTCAGTAGCAGCAGCGGCAGTGGCAGGATATGCATTGCCATACTGGTTGTACACATCTTGCTGAGGTGAAGGCTGGGCAGCTTGTTGCTGGCTGGCAGGCTGGGGCTGGGCTGGAGGCAATTGCTGCTGCTGGGGCTGCCCCTGCCCTGTGCTGTACGGCACACTGTACATTTCCCCTTCATGCCGCTTGGCAGTAGGGCCGTATGTGCTATCCATTGGCCGCTTGTAATTCTAAGACAGGGAAAAGCAGAGGGGAAGTTAATGCTTTGTACTCAGGGACACAAGAACTACAGCTGCTAAGACGGCTACACCAGACACTCACTGGGCTTGCTTCTGCTTCTGCCCCTCTAGAAGAGACACAGACTCTAAGAGAACAAAGGAATAATTATTTATTCCTTTATTCCTTCTCAAATTATTTTTCAAAATTATCTCTGAAAGCAAGAATTATTCTCTCTTTCCCTCTGGCTCTCTCTTATTCTAAGTAGAAGAACTAAAGAAAAGTTAAAAAATCAAAATAAAAGGCCTGTTTCTAGCTCTCCTGGAGAACCAGAAACTGAATTGGATTCCAAATAGAATAGAGATTGAGGACATGGCTGTTTAGGCAGAACTGGCTATTTGGGTGGGTGAAAACCACCAAAGGATCTGAAGCGAGGTTCTTAGACTTTCTACCTTAGATTTCTAACCAGCTGTGTGTGTCAGTCCACCGTGATACCCTCCTCACCTGCTGCTGCTGCTGATACATTGTGGTCTGCTGGCTGGGGAAGGGGCTGCTAGAAGGGGTGCCTTGAGTGAACTGATTGCCATAGGAATCATGTCTGCAAAGAGGGAGAAAAACAGAGGATCAAGGTGGGAAATGGCAAAGCCCAAGGTACAGCAGCACTGAGGCCAGGCTTTACTCACCGTTGCTGCTGTTGCTGCTGCTGGGGAGGGTAGCGGCTAGGAGAATACATCCCCGAGTCTGGGTTGGAAGGCATGAGATTCGGCTGTGGGGCTCCAGTGCCCATGTTTCCCTCGGGTCCTATTCCAGGCTCCGTCCTAAACAAAATAGGAGAAGCACATGAGTCCACTATAGCTGTGGGGTTCTAGGGTGGGACAGGAGTGGGGGCCATGCTTACCTCACTCTGTCATAAGGAGCTCCATAAGGATAGTGCTGTCGTGGTCCCATTGCCACATTTGCCAGCCCAGGGCCGGCAGCTCGGCTGTAGGGGTCCCCCATCCCGCCGTTGGGGCCCTGCCCTGAGGACATGAAGGGATCACTCCCTGGAGCTGAGTGCAGAAAGGCAGGCAGTGAGCAAACTACTAGATAAGCAAGCCTAGCAATCTACCCCTTGCTTGTCCCAAAGACCCATGCCTTCTTCAGAGCTCTAGTTTGTTCCTTTTGTTTTCCTGATAGGTTTAAAACAGAGATCTAAAGAGGCCCCAATCAACAAAGAACATGTATTTCTTAAGGGATAATAAGGTGAGACCAGGAAGAGGAAGATAAGAAGGCAAGGATGAAGATGGGTAGTTAGGTTTAAAAATGTCCATCTCAGGACTTCCGGCCAAGATGGAGGCGTAGGTAGACTCCCTGTGCCTCCTCCCACGACCAAAAGACGGACAACAACAAATTTTAAAAGAAAAAACAACCAGAACTGACAGAAAATCGAACCGTATGGAAGTCTGACAACCAAGAAACTAAGAAACATACATCCAGACCGGTAGGAGGGGCGGAGAGGACTCGCGTGGCGGGGCAGCGGCTGGCGGATCCGGGAAGGGCGTGGCTGGCTGGGGGGGGTGGCGGCTGCGGCCCGGGCGTCCCGCTCCCTCGTGGGGATAGACGGGGAGGAACGGCTCCGGACCAGGACGGACCCCGCGGCCCAGAGTTCCGGTGCCGGGAGGGGAAGCCTCAAAGCCTCTGATTGAAAACTCCTGTGGGGGTTGAGGCGGCAGCAGCGGGAGAAACTCCTGGCCTCACGGGAGAGCTCGTTGGAGAGACCCACAGGGTCCTGGAGCGTACACAGCCCTCCCACCGGGTATCGGCACCGGAGCCAGCACCAGGGGGGCCCCGTTGGACTGTGGGTGGTGCGGAAAGTGACTGGTAACCGGCAGGGAGCGGAGCGGCCACCATTGTTCCCTCTCGGACCCCTCCCCCACAAACAGCGTCACAACGCAGCGACGTGGCCGCCCCGTCCTGGTGAACACCTAAGGCTCCGCCCCTTACTACGTAACAGGCGCGCCAAGACAACAAAAATGGCCCAAATGAGAGAACAAATCAAAGCTCCAGAAAAAATACAACTAAGCGACGAAGAGATAGCCAACCTAT
>VMDR010010750.1:0-30003 GCA_007922815.1 Macrotus californicus
GACATAAAGCATAAATTGTTTCATTCAAACAAGAAAAAGTACACATAATTTTTTTAAAAATGGATGTTTGTTGATACTGGAGAACTAAATTTAAACCACCTCTATTTTCACCATTAAAAATACATCTATATATACATATTCTGTTAAAACAGAATATCTGGTATATACAGGGTGGAGCAAAGTATATTTATAGTTGTGAGTATGTGAAACAGAGTTCATTCTTATATTATTATTTATTAATTATTGTATTATTTTCCATATAACCAACTGTAAACTTACTTTTTCCTCACCCTGTGTATATAATATAGATATACTTCAGAATATATTATATATAAACTTCAACATGGTTATGCTTTATGTCATATGACAATAGTATATGCTTTAATTATATATTGATATAATTAGTTAATAAAAGATTTCAATTAGTTTTAACATTATATCAAAACTAGATTCTAGTTTACCAGAACAAATGATGCGCACCCTTCTTCATTCACTATTCACTGTTGTCAGATCAATTGGAGTGACCCCCACGGATGGAGAGGAAGTCAGTATCGGGGTTTGCAGTGCAGCCGTGTGGTCCTTTGTCGTATGAAAACCCTCCCTAAGGGCTATTGCTGGAATGATTGCATTAACTCACCATGTGCTTCAAGCAAGCGCTTGTCATCACCCTTTACTAGACGACGGACGGCATTTCCAAAATATTTTTGGAATCTTCTACTAACATTTCACGTCTTGTAAAAGAGTGAATTAAGATACATATGCGATGATCTTTGCTTTACCTCTTTGCAGTTTAAATTAGGGTTTCTCAGCCTTAGTGCTATTGACTTTTGGGGCCGGGAAATTCTGTTGCAGTGAGCCGTTCTGCGCACTGTAGGATGTTTAGCAGCATCCCTGGTCTTTCTATCCCTCCCCAAGTTATAAAAGTTAAAAGATTGCTAATCATCTCTTAGGACAAATGAAATTTCTCCCAGCTGAGAACCACTGTATTAAACAACAGATATGTGGCTGAAAACGATGAACGTGTTAACTGGAATATCTCAGTGGTCTCCTTTCCTAAATTAACTTCTTTAGTTCTTGTGAAAATAACATTGATTTTAATTTTGTATTGTTTTGGTTGTACTAGTTATATCTAGACTGTCGATCTTGTTTGAAGATGTCTAATTTGAACAAATACCTATTTCAAAATTTAATTGAGTGGAGGGGATGGTAATTAATTGCTTATCTGATTTTAATTATCTTCCCCCAATCAGTTTGTGTGTAGAAAATTATTCAATCTAACATATCACAGAATATCCTAGTCAATGATTTACTCAGTTTTTTTTATGGAAGAATAAGCATCCTTTAGTAATCAGAAAAATTATCTATGTGTAGTGTGCTGGTGTAACTTTGGGCAGGCCATTAAATTTCTCTTGGATGTATTCTTTTTATGTTTATAAAAATTGGAGTTAATACTGACATCCTTTAAAGATTTGGAGGGTTAAACAGAGAAGAGCAAAACATTACAATATTAAACCCATTATTAAATCTATTATTTTGCAGACATCGTTCAACTCTTACGACTACAAAGTTGAATTAGAACTTGTTGATTTCAAGTAGCTCACAACCTGATGGATGAGACACATGCAAACAGTGACCACATGCTATGTCAAGGGCGAACCACCATCCTAGCTTCCCAGGGACTGAGCGATTTCCTGGGTGAAGGGTGTTCCATGTTAAAACAGGAACAGTCATGTGTGATTAGGGACTGTGGGTGACCCTAATAATATGTGCTTTCACTAGATTCTGTGAGATCGCGGAAGGAGAGCGTATTTGACTTTGCCAGTGGTGTTTTAGGGATTCACACAAAGATGTTACATTTCAATTTCAGTTTGTGAAGATGAAGTAAGGATTTGAAGGAGGCAGGCTTCCTGGCAAAGGAAGGGGCAAGTACTGGGCACCAAGTATTAGAGAGCATGTCAGATAGCGTGCAAATAATCTTATCACTGCAACCTAGGGTCCTAGGAGCAGAAAGCAAATATCAAGAAATAGTGTAGGGCTGGCAACAGGAAGTCTTTTGAGTCATGCTTAGAAGTCTAGACATTTAACCTGTAGGCTACAGAGCATTAACAAACTCTAACCTGGAAGTGACATCATCAAATGGGATTAAGGAGGAGAATTTTGACATTAAAATATAGGATGGATTGACATCAGTCAAATTAGAAGACTCAGGACCTATTAAATATGTTTCCAAGGCATTGCGAACAGAAAATAGGATGAATTTAGGAGAAATGTGGCAGTGGAGGCATATAATAAATAAGGCTCAGTAACTGATTTAATGTCAGACACAGGGGACAGTGAGCAGTTGAAGATTATGTCCAAGTTTGTGACGGTGGCTGGAATAGCAGAATGGTAGAGCCATGCACAAAATTAAAAACAGAAAGAAGTGAAAGTGGTCATAAAGTAAGAGGTGGGTAAAGACAATCAACTCTCATTAGCTACATTGAACTTGAGGTGCATGCATGATCTCCGTTTGGTCAATGATGTCTAGTTGGTAGCCACCAGAAGTATCAATTGAAGAGCTGAGCTTGTGGCTGGAAATGAAACTTTAAATGTTATCGGCACAAATGTCATTGTTGAATCTGTGACACTTTTGTGAGGTCACCCAAAGAGAGCATGAGGGTGAGAAGAGGCAGGTTCTGAGCGCTGGGCTGCCAAGGGAAGGTTTCTCTCTCTCTTTGTGGCTTTTCGCTTACTTGGTGTCGGGAGAGGCCGATTCTCACCCACAAACACTGAAGGATTTTGACATATCTGGTTTTAAAAAAATTGTATTTGATCCCAGTTTTGCTCTGACTTCTCACATTTGTGTAGGGACAACTTTATTGTTCTAATATTCACTGTTGTCCATAAAGAAGGAAGAAAAAAAAAGATGATTTGATTAAAGTGAGTGGCGCTGGAGAAAAAACTACCAGCAGCCAATTGCACCTCACTTTCCTGAGGTTCCCTGAGTTCATGTCTTGTTATTTTGGGGATGGGTGAAAAGGGACAGCAACTGAAATCACCTTGAAGTTGCTTGGCCAAAAGCTCAGCTTCCTAAATTTAACTGAAATAAGCATAACTCCTTCCCAGCCACAAATTAAGGCAGTCTATTCAGCCATCAATTCCCATTGCATGTGATGGGTAATCTAACAAATTTTCAAACAAGCACTCTGGAAACAATTAAAAGTAAGCAAGCTACCCTGATCAAAGGCTGCTGAAGTTTTAAATTGCCTTTTGGTCACCCACAACTAGTCTTCCAGAATGTGCCTTGCCCTGCTGGGGCCTGGAGCATAAAAAAAGAAAGTTTTTGTCGTCCTGCCCAATGCGAGTTTAAGGCTGTGGGTCATTAGGAAGCAAACACATTAGGACTAAAAAAATAATTGTTTGGTTTATAGTCACTTGGGGCTTCGGCCTGAGTCAGCCCTCAGCTGTGGTGTGGTCGGCGTACAGGCAATGATCTGTAAACACAGTTTGCGGATCTGTCACTGTCAGAAGCATATGCGATGTTAATAACTTCCCAAACAAACATGAAATTCGTACCAATTTCACAAAGACAAATACCATCATATTAACAAAACATACTTTGGATTTCCATGCAAACCTGGGAGATATAAATAAACATGTTTTGTGTATCTTTTCGGCTCCGCCAATCCTGTCTGTTCTGGGGTACCATGGGTGAGCTTTACCTCACTGTCAGGGACCCTCCCCATTTGACAATACATGGCCAGGAAATGGGGATTGGGCTCTTCACTCTGGGTCCATCCAAGGAATATTTAAATGCTGTTTACAACTTTAGACAAGATCCCCACTTGGGTTTACACATGTATTTTTGGTACAGGGAACTCAATATGATTCAATAATAAAAAAAAAAAGAGAAAGATGAGGCCAGGTCTATTGGCTGACATCCATGTCAGTAAAGATGCACTCATGACGTTGTAGGGATAGAAGGAAGTGTGACTATCCAGTTCAGATCCTCATTTTACAGAAGAGGGGCACATGGCCAAAAGAATTTCAGATGACTTGCTGATGGTCAGAGTTAGTCAGTGGCAGATACAGGACTGGAGGCTGCCTGTTTGAATCCCCACTAACATTCTTTCCAAAGCATCATATTGCCTCCATAAAAAAAAGAAACAAACAAATAAAAAATGAAACAAAAGAAAACATTTTTAAAGTCCAAGAAATAAAATAAACTGTACTGTAGTAATGTACAAGCAAATTATAAGTGTCTGGGATTTACAGAGTTCACTGTGTTAGTACTTAAATTTAGTCTTCAGAAGTTTTTAATTATCAGACTTGCACCCAAGCATTGTCACTATTGAATGGTCCCTTGAAATGAAATAGATCGTGTGGTAGGTTGAGTTAGTGATGCCATTCCTTCCTTCCCCCGAAGTAACATTACATACCCATGCCCTTTCACTGTCCGTGTGGTGGATGGAATACTGTCCGCCACACCCTGACTTTCTGGGCTCAAGGTGTTTCAGAGACTCAAGGGTTGTCCACAGGTTCGGATGTGAGAAGACATAGTGACAGAGGCTTGAAGTGCACTTGCACAATCAGACTAACTCTTACGTGCTCCTGCCACTCCCCACGAGAACATATCTAATATATTTAAGGTAGCCACTGACCTTACCCAGAATCAGAGTACGGTGGAGCCCAGCCCAGCCTAGATGAGCTGAACCCCAGCTGACCACAGATGTGTGAGTGAGAAATCATTGCTTATTGTGAATGTGTTTAAGATTTGGTAATAGTTGATTAAGCAACATTATTATGATAATAGTGACTATTGAAAACTATTATCAGTGTGAATTCCCTTATGTGACACTCTTCCTTACTTTTTAATGCAGAAAATAGAAGAAGCCTCAACTTCAAAGATGTGGTAGGTAGTAAATGTTGCTTAACTTTTGCTTGACTGATGCCAAGTTCTTCACTTTTTCCTCATTGCTTTACATCCTTGATAGTTTTTAAAATCATTCTTATATATAGTTGTCTTCACAGGTAGTTTGTTATAGACTGAATGAGAACCTCGGGGCCTGCCCAGAATCCTATGTGGAAATCCTAACCCCAATGTAATAGTATTTGGAGGTGGGGCCTTTGGGAGATAATTACATTTAAATTAGGTCATGAAGGTGGTCCCCCTACCCCAGTCCAATGAGGTTAGTGTCCTTATTTAGAAAGAGAGAAAGAGAGAAAGATCAGAGCTCCCTTTCTCTCTCTACCATGTGAAGCCACCGAGAAATGAGCCGTCTGCCAGCCAGAAAGAAGCTCCTCACCAGGAACTGAGTCTGCTGGCCCCTTACTCTTGGACTTCCCAGCCTCCAGAACAATGAGAGATAAATGTCTATCATTTAGCCACCCAGTCTATAGTGTTTTGTTATAGCGACCCAAGTGGACTAATGTACAGTTAGTTCAGTGATGATCAAGTGTTAAAAACTATGATCTCTGGGGGGGTACACCTCTTTTTACAGCTTATCAAATTGATCTTCCTAAACAAAAAAAAGATGCATAAGAGATACATTTTCACCAAAGAGTTATAATTCTAGTAATGTTTTTGTACCCCACTATAGATTGGAAGCCTGGCTGATCCAACCCATGATCCACTTCTGGGTAGGATGGGAGGAACCCAGTGATTAGAAATCCAGATTCATGAGTAGAAAAGACCAGGGCAGCTGCTGATGGGAACACAGAAAGTACACTAAGGTCGAACAGTGCCCGACCCTTGGAGGGTAACACAGCTGTGATCAACAGGACAGTCAGGGAGTCCACAAATAAGTGCTGAGCACAGAGTGCCTTCTCTGCCCTCGGCTGAGCTCCAGGGGTGCGGCTGTGAGTAGACATGACTCCTCGCCATGGTGGACTCACAATGTGACAGCAGTGACTGGAACAGGAGTAGCTGATGTTACTACAATATAGCTGGTGATAAGACAGACGTAGGCACAGCTAGCCCTTTGCTTCCTTCTGGTCTTTACTGAAATGCCACCTGAGTCACTGAGGCTTCCCAGGCCCCTTCATATAACGTGGTATCTCCCCAGGATATCTCCTACAGGCCTTACCTGTCTGCACATTTTTATTTTACCAATTTTTCTAGTCTCTTGTCTTTCTCCCCTATCATAATGTGAAGGTGCTGGTTAGAAATTTTTATCTGTTTTATTTTGTTGTTATTGGTATTATTCTTGTTTTTCAGTGCTGTATAACTGATGTCTAAAAGACTGCCTAGCAGGTATAGCCGTGAAGACAAAAACGTTGAATGAGTGAAGTCGTGGGAAGTTTGAGGAATGTAGGAGACCCGAGCCTGAGCTTGCCCTTTTGTAGTCTCCACAAAGGACCGATGCTGGAACAGGTGTGGAGTGCAGGTAAGTGTTAGCTCCGTGGTGGAAGTGGAGGGATGTTCTAGGACAGCCAGCGAGGCCTGAGCTGGGACACTGCATGCAAAAGCAGCCCAGGGCCGGTTATTCACACTCATGTTTTAGGATGGAACAATGTTTCACACTAGGTACACTTCTGGATGCTTGCTGTTCATCAGGATTTGTTGTAAGAGCAACCAGATAAAGAAATTACATTCTTCCAGCCAGATATTCAATATGAAACCCATTCAGCTTTGGCAGCAGAGAGGAAACACCATGTGACGATGTTCAGGAATTCCAGGTAGAAACATTCACTATCAGAAAGATGACCCTACAGGGTCAGGGAAGTGCTGGGTCTCAGGGAGCAAGATGGAGAGGCCAGGGAGGGAGCGACTTTCCAAACCCCAAGTCCTCGTCTCCAAGTCACAGTCGGCCTTGATATTGGAACCACTGGTGGGAGGAGGTCTGAACACCTTCAAAGATGGGAGAGGGAGGCGTTTTGTGGTGGCTTCTTGGAAGTGAGGCCATGCACTGAAGCAGGGATGGAAATATCCAAACAAAATGATTGGACTGAAGCTAATTATATTTTAATTATGAATGGGGGATATTTTAATAATAATTCCATAATCATTTAATGCAAGTTTTCTCTCTCTAGGCATATATGGCCTCATCTGATCCTTGTAGTAATCCCATATGGCAAATGGTATTTTTAAATGGTTTCTTATGAGGAAAATGACATTAGAGAGGTTAAATAACTTACCTGATATCACTCAACTAGAATGCAGAAAAGTAGAAAGCATTGATGTTTTTCCATTTTTTTTTCTTATTTAGTAATAAACATTGAGCATCTGCTAGCCCTCTGCTAGCCTTAGGAATATGTTCTGAATAAAACTGATAAGTATTGCCCCCCATGGACCTACAGCTCAGTGCAGGCTAAATTCCTGGGCGACTGGGCACCAAGAGGGAGAAGAAAGGGGTGGATGGACGGGAGCAGACGGGAGGAAAGAACCATTAGCAACTGCCGTTCTCCAAATAGGAAATTCATGAGAAAGTAATTATTTGCCTTGATCCAACAGCTAGTGGGAATTCATTAATTTATCTAGTCGATTGACTCAACAAATACTTGCGATGACTCTGGCCCTGCTCAAGGTGCTGAATGAGTAATTCAGTAATTTCAGACAGTGACAGAGACTGTGATAAAGAGTAAGTAGGGTTTTTGAGGGCGGTATTCGAAAGGGGTCCAGGGGAAGTATCTCAGAGCTGAGATCCAAATACCGGAAGAAGGCATCCATGAAAGAGTTTTTCCAGCAGAGGCTCTACACAGAAAACATCAGGCATGTTTTAATAATAGAAGTGGGATCTGGAGTGAAGGGAGCATTTAAAGGGCAAGGGGGTGGCTGGTATGACAGGGTGGGAGTAGCCCTGTCACATACCACTTTGCTGATCACAGTGAGGGGCCAGCAATGTAGGGAGATGATGGGATATTTTTCTCTTTAAATTACTGTGGCTTCTCTCTTTGAAGGCTTACACCCCACAGGAACTGAAACACATTGCATCTCGCCTTTAGCAGATTAATAGAAATATGCCCTGTTAAGTCCAGAGGGAGAATGTCCTCAAAGGCATTATTTTTCTGCATTTGAAATGCTCTGTGTTTGGTCTGTACTCGGGGAACCTGCAGCACTAGCTGTGGACAAGTGTTCTTTTTTTGTATGTTGCGTGTGATTTTGCAATTGGAGATCACATAGCACTTTGTTGATAAGATCATTAATGGGTTTTTTTCAGTTGTTATTAATTGTTTTTCATCCATTTATAAATTGTGCCTCTGCAAACTGGCCCCAGGGTATAAGTACAGAAATTGAGCTTTGATTATTATAATAAGTAAAGTATTATTAACGAAAGCAATTACAGTTAATAGCTTCAACTAAGGAAAACAAAATGATAGCCTTTAGTGCTTTCCCACTGGGTAAACCAGATTAAATTACTTGCAGAAAAGAAAAATCTTTATTCTTGGTCCCACCAACATTATAACTAAATGTCGCTTTCGGATATTTCTATCTCCTTTGTTCAGTGGACACGGAGGCTTGATAACCTCGTATGGCTACTCAGCTGTTCAGAAAAGGCTAGATCATAGCCATCAGGATTTTCATCTGGGTGTTATCTTTCCCATGTTACAGATGAGCTAACTGAGTTTCAGAGAGTTTGTCTGACTTAACCTCAGTCTCATAACTGAAAAAGTGGCCCAGTGGAGATTCGAAAGCAAATCAGTCTTTCTTCACTCAGGACTTTTCTGCCACTTTCTTTGAACGCTATGATCTGATTCAGCAATGGTATGTGACATTAACATTTTTCTACATGAATCAAAATGGAAATTCTCATATATTCGGTTTCTTACTTATAATTTTCCACAAAATGCAATGCCAGGTGTTTACCTTTACTGTGTGTATCAGCACGATCAGAGAAGGCCAAGAGTGGTTACAGAGCTCCCATCTTCCCCCGGGGAAGTGAGGCTCGGAGATGTGATGGGATTTGCATCTAATCACATAGCTATTAATTGGAGACTGGATATATTTGAACTCAGATCTTCCTGTCTCCAAACTTCAATCCCTTGCCAAGAGAACGAAAGGTTACTTCTTGCACAGGGCTTCTCTTTTCACAAACAACCTACCCAGCTCAGAATATCAGCCATGGGTTCTGCTCCTAGCTCTCCTTGACATAATATAATCTGCATTCCCCAAACTCTGACCATTTATTGGCTATTTACAGGACACTAATTGTAATATAATAACTCCTGTTTTGTTGACTTTTGCCCCTGCCTGTTCACACAGTTCCTGACCGTCTTCTTACTTATGTTCGGAAGTCCAGGTCATGGTGAGCTCAAGGATGTGTCAGTCAGCTCAACTGACCTCTCAGAGTTTGCTGACCTGCTCCCAGCTCCCTTTGAACATCCTCTGTGGTCTGAAGGTGGTCCCCCAGCACCCGTGATATAGACATCTTCTGTGTGTGAGGTTCTCTGTGGGAGGGCCCCATGGGCCAGACAACTCCCCTTCCTCTCCCCTCCAAATTCCAATCTAGAGAGAGAACACATGAGTGGCCAAAATAGAAGTAAAGTATAAAATTGTTAGCATTTTGATGGGATCCTCCAGTTTTTACCCATGGATGAAACAATGACTTAATCCATCATTTCTATCTTGGAAATACCAGATCCCCAGTGAAAGGCTGCCTTTCATACCCTTCTGGTTTTAGGTGGAGAAGTGTTAGGAGAGAGAACGAAGACCAGCAGCAAGCCATCCTCAGTCTGCCTATCACAAGGAAAAGGAGGTCAGGGCGACCCCATCCCTCCCCGAGCATATGCAGTTCAAGCCAAAACTAGAAAAAAGATAGAAGAAAAGGAATGGCTCAGATGCCTTTCAGTTAGAAAATGTACCTAGTGACAAACAAACCAAGTGACACCAGACTCTCCCCATTCCCACCCAACAGAGAACTCACTCCTAACAAGAAAGGCAGTGGAGGAGTGGGAGGGGTGGGGGTGGAGACTCAGAGACCACGACACCCTGTGGCTAGCCCTTCCTAGAGAGAATGCAACTGCTACCAGGAGTTTCTTCTCCAGGGACCACATGAGGGCATTCCCAATGGTCTCAGTGCCCACGTTGCCACATTTCCTGCAGGTGCCACACTCTCATCTTCAGCTGAGTAGGGAGAATACTCCTCCTTGCACATGACCTTGCATTGCCTGCAAATCAGCTCTTGCAAACGGAGGCCTCCCAGGACTTCCGCTCGCCTGAATCTTGTGGCCATCACAGCCTAGCATCAAGCAGAGACACCGCGTCTGGCCAGCCCTGGGATACTTTGCCTTTTCCTGCCTTGCAGGGTGCCCATGCTCTGTCCTGGTTTCTGAACCTCACATCCTTCTTAATTCCTTAGGAGATCAGCGTTCGTTTTCATTTGGAATCACTCCTTCCTGAATTCTCTGCCATGCTGTTCCCTATGGCCTCTGTTTTGCTTGGGGAAACATAAATGCACCAAACACAGAACCAAATCAACCGTCAAATCAGAACCACATTGTTTTCCCAGCGTGAACTTCATCCTTTATTCTCTACCTCGAAACCCAATGATGTACCTGTCTCCTCCTATACCCAGGTCCTCTGTGCTTGCTCACTGGTCACTCACTATCAAAGCTCCTACAACCCTACAGCTCCTGCAGTAGGTGCTGCAAAAACAAATAGATGGAGCTCAGATCCTGCCCTCAGGCCCTGACACGTCACTGCAGAGACAGGTAGGCCAATGAACATGTGAAATACAGCAGAATGTGTGATAAAATTGGGGTATGAACCCAGGGAAGAGGCAGTACAGCCCCTTGGTGGTAAGGACGTGCTTTCTGAGTTCATCTTTGAGCTCTGTTATGTATGTGTGGTATGATCTTGAGCAAATCCATTATGATGCTTATGCATCCGTCTCACCTGTAAAATGGAGGTATTATTAGTACCTACCCCGTGGGCTCATTGTGAAGATTAACTGAGTTGATTCATAAAAGCCTTTCTTAGAATTGTGCCTGGTACAAACCAAGTGCAAGAACGGTTTTTCTTTCATTACCCAATGACAGAAGGTGCGGTGAGTGGAGGGAATGCTGAGTTCTACAGTGGAGTGGAGTTGGGCTGCCCAGGGTTGTCTTTCATAAGCAAAGAATGTTCGAGCTGTATTGTGAGGGCAGAGGCTGATTTTGCCCAGTGGGCGGTGTGTGGAGGGAATGCTGGTTAGAGATGGACGTGTGCCAGAGGACGAAGTGTGAAAAAGGCTCCTTGGAGTACTGTCCCCTCACTGTCCAGTGAGGCTGGACAGCAGGGACATGAGAAGCAATGCTGGCAGGAAAGGAATACCCGAGTAGGCTGGAGCCAGACTGCGGAGGGTTCAGACGTGTCATGAAGAGATGTTTGCGCCTCATCCTGCAGGAAACAGGCCGTTTGGAGGAAGGTTCAGTGCATTTGCTCTGTCTCACCATGACTATGGCTGCAGACAATGGTTTTGCTCTTCCAAACCATGGAGAGGGGAGGAAGAGCACATGCGTTCCCTCCTAAGGACTCCTTTCCCTTGAGGTGTGTCCATTTTGTTGTCTGAGGACTGGCTCCCACGAGCCAGCAAATTCCTGCCGGTCACCACGGGTTACGTAAATGAACTAACTCTCTGGATATTCTCATGTTGCAGATCGTTTTGCCTCTCCTCCCTCAAGAATTCCAAGGGTTTCTCCTCCAGCTCTTTGCCTTGGCCATGCTATTTCTCACACTTTCTTTTTGGCAGGCATCCAGACCTCATGGTAACCAAGAAGAGTCGATAATGTTTAGATGTTATCCCTTCTGCAAAGTGAGTCACCGAGGAAAACTGCTTTTCCTCCGGTGGAAGTATTATTAGACTCACACATGACCAAGGACTCGCACTATTGAGATTACCGGAACTCTGTGGAGCACCATGTGCACTTAAGTCCCCCCTCTCTCTCTTTTTTTCTAAAAGTATGTATTTCTTTCTCTTTTTTTATTGTTGTTCAACTATAGTTGTTTCCATTGTCCCCCCATCACTGCCCCCCACCCCACCCATCCGCACCTCCCACCCTCGATCCTACCTCCCTTTGGCTTTGTCCATGTGTCCTTTATACGTGTTCCTTGATGACCCTTCCCCTTTTCCCCGTTATCCCGTCCTCTCTCCCCTCTGGTTACTGTCAGTTTGTTCTTTATCTCAATGTCTCTGGTTGGGCTCCCCTTGCCCTGCGATGAGAGCTTTTCCACTCCCAGGTCTCCATTACTCGACTTTTTTTTTTAAATTAATTTCTAACCATATAGAGACTGACAAATTTGTGGAGCATGACTCATCCTACACACGTGCCTCTGCTGCAATGCAGCAGCACTCCCAGAACTTGAGCAATAGCGGATGCCAATGAACCGCCAATAAGGTGTCGGAAAACACGGGGGATGACCTCACTGTTCACATGCAGATGGGCCCCTGGATGAGATCACAGTGTAAGTCCCATGCGTGGCCCAGGTTGGGGTATTTTTTTCTGCACGCCGGCATGCACACACGTGTTTGGCAGCAGAATTGTGGATACGGATGTCATATTCTTAATAAGGGTTCTTTCTTTTTCCACATGTTGCAGAGTTCTTCTCTTTAACTATTCTTAGTTCTCTCCCTATTTTGAAATACTTTTACTTTCTGTGAAGCTTTTCCCCTCCCACCCAATATTGCTAAAAAGAAAGTAATGAAATGCAATAATTTCTTTTTTTTTTTTCTGGTGTTTATGTATGTGACTTATAAGGTATGCACTAATCAGGCAGAAGAATCTTAGTGCCCCTAGACCCTGAATTTATGGATATGATAATGTGATCACCTAGAAAGGCCATTTTATTTCCCTAATACTTGGCACAGGCCTCAATATATAGACTCATTAGTGGTTACTTCACATCCATTAACAACTTGGAGCTTATCTATTTAAGTATAAAATATCTTTTTTAGATTATTTTACAATTTTCATTGAACTTATTGGGGTGGCATTGGTTAATACACTTATATGTTTCAGGTGTACAACTCTGTAAGACATCATCTATATATTGTATTGTGTGTTCACCACCCCACGTCAAGTCTCCCTCCATCACCATTTATCCCCACTTTACCCTTCTCTGCCTTCCCCTTCCTCCATTTCTGTATGGTAAGCACCATAATGTTGGCTGTGTCTATGAGTTTTTCTTTTCTTTTTGCTTAATCCTTTCACCTTTTTCACCAGCCTTACAAGCCCCTCCCCTCTGACAACTGCCAATCTGTTCTCTCTATGAATGAGTCTGTTTCTATAAAATACCCTTCATTTGTCCTCAAATTTTTCTCCTTGATATTACACATATGTACTACAATGTTTAGTTTTGAGAATTACAGTTTTATATTTTCTATATGAGGAAATGACTCATATTTTTTTGTGATCTAACATCCACACTCCAGCATAATAGTACATTAATATTTCTGGATATTGTAGTTGATTTTAATTGTATTGGCAAGCAAAGAGAAGCAGAGAGTGTGAATGTTAAAAGCTCTGGTCCAGTCTGTCTTGTTTAAAAACCTGGCTCCCCTTCTATCAGTGTAAACTTAAGTAAGTCATTTTACTTCTCTATCGTTCAATTTTCTAATTCATAAAATGTTTAAAACCTACTACCAGAGCCATATTGTGAGCATTAAGCAATTTGACTCCTATAAAGTGCTTTTAAGAGGAACTGCTCCAAACTAAGCACTCTATAATTGCAAACTGTTAGTGCCTCGACTAAAATACCTTTCTGTCATCTGTCATTTGTATTTCTTTCCATAATTCTGTAATGTCTAGACTAGCGCCCCTACTAGGAGCCACAGATAACAAAATGTAATGCAATGTCTATCCAGTCTGTCTTTGATCCACACACCGACCTTTCTTCTGGCCTCCAAGCACAGGATGCAGCTTCTTAGGTAGAAGCCAGGTTTCTAGAGGATTAGAAAAGAGTCACACAAATTACCATATAATTTCTTGACTAAACCAAGCTGGGGGCCTCCATTAAAATGTTCCCTGGCATAAGTTATCACACTAACACTTATGGAGCACTTACTATGTGCTGGATATCAGCATACTACTAAGTCCTTCACATGTGCTAACTAGCTTTCTTCTTAATCCTATGAGTTAGCTAATGCTACCCTCCCCATTTCATAGATGGATAGGCAATGGGCACAGGATAAATAGACTACCTAAGGATGACTGCTGGCAAGAGGTGGAGATGAGATTTGGATTAAGCAGTCTGTTTGCAAAATTTGAGCCTTTTAACCACTCTATTTCCGCCTCCTTCTCACTCCCAAAGAATTGGGTCATCATCCCATGAGAATTAAGGACCCATCTGGCTTCTTCACAACCCAGTGATTTCCACGGAATGTGGCACATAGTAGGTTCTCTCTAAATGTTTACTCAGCACACCATGTATCAATGTTTTTGAGTTGTTTTATGAGATTAAATAGTCCAAGTGAAGACCTGAGGTAAATGATTGGATAAGCTTTGCAGTGGATCTGGTGAAGGTCAGGGAGAAGAATAAATTCTTGAGCTTATTAAAATTCTACTGGGCTGTAATCCCTGTGCTTGACCCATTTATATTCATTGTATATTCATTATGATTTAATCCTCAGAAATTCATGGAACAAAGAATAGAGTCCCCCATTTATATCATACCAGCCCTCTATTGCCCTTGACTTACATTTCTCCCAAATAGGAACAAGTGGAACACAACTCTGCCCTCTTAAGCCTCAAAACCACAACATGACCAATCACGTCATACCCTTGTGATTGGATAGCAAGAGTAACAGTAGCTCTGACCAGCTCTGTAGCTATCACAGTTTCACAAATCCACTTACCAACTCCAGTGGGGCGAGTGAGGATTTGTCCCAGGACATTGCTGTTTATTGTTCCCTTGGCTGACGTGTGTTTTGAGGAATCTTTTGTTTTGTTTCAGGCCAGATTCTGAGAAAGGCTGACACAGTCATATACAGTTAGGGGAGCCCTCAAATGAATTTTAACTACACATGGTAGGTCCATAACAAAACAGCATAACCACAAGTTGTTCAGACGGCAGTTAAAACCGCCTGATCTTACTCCAGATGTTTCCTGTGTCCCCTGAAACAAACTCTTGGAGAGGAGTGCATTTCCCCAAGTCCTCCTGTGTTTAAAATGTAGGTGCTAAACAGACACAGTGAGTGAAAATGTAGAAATAAAAATTCAATTACTCATCCCAGTTGCCCCCTGCAGATGTGTCTCCTTGCCAGATGTCAGATCCATTACTGATTATTATGGTGGCTTTTCAAAAGACTCCCTTCCTTTTCTGCTTTTCTTAGACTGTGACAGAATTCCTTGCTCTTCATTTCTGGCAGCTGCTTTTATGACATCTTGAATCAGGCTTTGAGAAGTTAAAAGACGGGTCAACTTTACTTTTCCTCCTGCCTCTCTCCATATAAAAAATCGCTTGTGGATTGACCTCGTAGGGGAAAAAAATAAAAGGCCAGTGATCAGGTTGTCTTCTTGCTTTTGCCTAAGTACCATCAACACTCCCGAGCCTGAGAAAACCATGACCCTGGCCTGAGACACAATGATTTTCCCTTCCGCTGTCTGGAAGCCTCAAAACCCACACCCATTTCCTCTCCAGGCACAATCATCTCATTTTCAAACCTCATATCGTAGGGTTGGGAAATGGCCAATCAGATTTTCGGAAATGCCAGACTTTCAGGGTTGAGTTTCTTTTGATGGCCAATGGCATCCCCTTTTGGCTTTTGCTTTTCTCTTACCCACAGCAGGAAAAGCCTTTTTTAAACTTCTCTAACATCACAGACTCTATCCACTCAACTTTTCATCCCAAGAGTTGCTTTGTATTCCATTTACAGTTTGCTTTAAATCAGTATATTTTTAGTAAATATTTTATCAATACAATCATTTCAGAGTAGTGTTTTTCAATGTACTATAGGCTGTGTTTGTGTTCCCCCCCCCCAAAAAAAATGTTTATGTTGAAATCCTAACCTCCCAATGTGTTAGGAGGTGGGGCCTTGACAATTGATTAGATCATGAGAGCAGAGCCCTCATAAGTGGGGTCAATGCTGTTATAAAATAGACTCCAGAGGGATCCCTTGTTCCTTCCGCCATGTGAGGGCACAGCAGGAGGATGGCTATGAACTAGGAAGTGGACTCTCACCAGATACCAAATTTGTCTGCACCCTGATCTTAAACTTGTCAGCCTCCAGTAGGTTAAGATTCAACTAGTTTATAACAAAATGAGAGGTTGCCTTGTTGTGAAGGATATGAGAGTGTGCTGTAAGACTCATTAGTGTACTAGGTGGCTGGGTGGCTTATCACATACATTGGACAAGAGAAATAACATTGTAAATACTTGTGACTCTTGATATTAGATAATTGTTCAAAGAGATGTGAGATGTTCCTCGGGCATTTTTGTGTTCTCAGTAAAACAGGGCCAAGCCAGTGAGAGCCATAATTTGATTAAGTTGGTCAGTGTAGGTATTCTGGCTGAGTGGTTCTCGTTTCCCAATGACTAGAGCCAGGTTTGATGCTTTTATTGGTGAAATTGAATAGAAAATGTTTGTGTCTTCAATTTGGTTTTGATCTTGATTTTATTTATTTTATTTTTTCAATAAATTTGTTTATTTATTTCATTTTATTTTATTTTTAGACAGAGGGAAAGGGTGGGAGAAAGAGAAGGAGAGAAACAACAATGTGTGGTTGCCTCTCGTGCACCCCCTGGGGACCTGGCCCACAACCCAGGCATGTGCCCTGACCAGGAATTGAACTGGAGACCCTTTGGTTCACAGACTGGTGCTCAGTCCACTGAGCCATACCAGCCAGGGCTGATCTTGATTTTATAATATAAGGTTCTTTGAGCAATTGACGTGAATTCAGGAAACTTTGCTTACCTTCCAATATTATTTTTTACCACTCATCTAATCCAACTGTGTTTTCCCCTTACACATTTCTTAAAAGTCTGTTCACACACTGGGTTTTTGATGCCCTGTTTTGTTACAAATGCCATTACCTCTATAAGTACTACTCTTCCCCCTGTTTATTTTCACAGATTATCTTACCACACCGAGAAGGTGAGGGAAACCATCGTTTATTTGAAATAGATGAAGAGGTAATATTTGGGAGCACAGTGCTTTGGTCTCTGTGGATTCATTTTATAGAAGCATCGATATCCGAGTAGGGAAATAATCCATTTGTTAGACCTTCCTACCTGAGCCCTGCTTGCTGACTGAGATAAAGTGTCATTGTGGTCAATTCAGTTTTAATGTGTTCAGGCAACTGAGTTGCTAATGCTTCCCATGAGAGATTAATCTCTGTGCACAGTGACTCAGTAATTTCCCGGTTAAAAAAAGGTTTTCATAATGCATATGTGTGTATGTGAGTGTGTGTGTGTTCTGTACACATGGATCACCCTTTTTAACTGCTTTCTCTCAGGGTTATTAACATATCATATGCTTCAGATGCTGTTAGATGGTTCTCCTATCTTCTTTTCTCATTGGCTCACAGGCAATGTATATCTAGCTGTTTCTCTACTTGGAAGTTAATTCCTAAAGATACTTAAATTGAGATTGAGATCTCACTGATTACAAACATATTTCTCCAATAAATTACTCCATCCTCTAATTAAGATACCTCATGCTAACAATAGGCCTTGCAAAGCCTGCCTCACTCTGCTGTCGTAAGTGACCCACTACCACATAGAATTATTCCTTACCCTTCACCAGATATACTTCTTAGTTTTTTCTAGTCATGGAATTCAAAATCTGTAAGGAACCCAATGATCACCTCGCCCAGCGGTAAGAATTTAGATGTAGAAATGAACAAATGGACTATTGGTGAAGATGAATTCTAGATGAAATTTTTAACCATTTTTCATTAAGATTATTGTGACAGTTTGCTGAGTCAAAATTTCAAATAATAATAAGATTGTCATTTAGACAATAAGCACCTTAGATAGACACTCTTATTGTTCAGTTGCATCACACCTGGGGAATAGATTGTAACATTAGTGCATGGAGTGAAAAATTCAAAGTTTTCATCGAAAATTGTACAGATTATCTACAAAATACAAATGCTATTAATGATGGGTAAAGTTCATACAATTATTTATCATGGGTTTGCTAAAATGTGTTGATTATATCTACATATGATGGCTATATGATACAATCAACACACTTGAATGAATTCTAACCAAAAATTCATGGATGATTTTGTACAAGTTAAATATACACACTTATTACATGACTATACTTACCTTGTAACCCACATGCCAATTAGCACAAGCAGAAGACTTTTAAAGCTAGTGCATAAGTGAGCACCATCCCTTTTTGTTGTGTTGGTCACTGTAGTAACAAAACAAGACGGATTCTCTGTGGATCCTGCTCCTTGAGTGACTCCAGTGTGAACCGTCTCCCGGCTAACCTATGCTGGCAATTTAGAATGAAAGAAAACTATCTTGTGTACGAAGCCACCAAAACTCTGGGGTTATTTGTTATTTCAGCATTACATGGCATATCCTGATTGATAAGATGCTATTTTAAGTCTTCCTCCTCAGTCTTTCAACCCTTTCAGTCTACTTCCTCAGCCCAGAAGATGAACTGCTTATTTCACCAAGAAAATAGCACTTAGATTACATCTTTATCCTTCCACCTCGTCTATAAACCCACTTATGAAAGGGCTTCTATATTCTGCACTATTTTCTGTTAAAGCGGAAGAACTATTATTATATATGGAAAGAAGAACTATCATGTTATGCTCTCTGACTTACTCCAGGTCTTGTTGTCCTTGCAATAATCCGTTTTTCTTTCAAGATCAAATGTACCCTCTCTGTTGAGTGATTTCTCTCAGTACACATCTGGTGGAGAAAAGTAGGTTTAACATTGTTCATATGAAAAATAATGCAATAATTAATAAGTAATAATACAAGAATAAACTCTGTGTTTTGCATACTTACAACTGTAAACATACCTTTGCCCCTCCTTGTACATATGCTATGATGTTGTCTATATTTAAGACCCTCCATAGACCAGCTGCCTTTTCAGGTATACCTTCATCTCTCAGCATAATTTATAAATAAACTTCAAATATAGCACTTTCCTGTGCTGGCTTCCTTCAATTTTTTACCTCCAATTCAATTCTGTTATTATTTAATTCCCATCAGTCTACTAAATAAAGATTTTAATTACTGTTATCCTGCCAAATTCAATGGTCAATTCTCATTCCTTTTTAAAATTATTCTCTCACACCAACATTAGACATTATTGATAAAACTTCCTATCTTGAATTGCTCTTTCATTAGCTCTGAAACACCCTTCTCTCTCTCAAATGTTACTTCTAACTGAGTGGGTACTTCTCTTATTCTTAACTTTTAAATATTAAAATGCCCCAAGGAAGGCAATGCTCAGCACACAGTATGCATTTAATGACTTTTATTGGAATAAGTGAATAAAAGAGCTTTGATATTGGTCTACTGCCACTCACACACATGGGGAGATTTTGTTGCTTTTGATGGCTAGTAGGTTTGTCAGAGTGTATTTTACCTACTGAAGGAAAGGTATCCTGTTCCACTCTGGCCAGGACATTAATCATCTCTTTCTCCAGTGTATCTACTCTGTGCACATGACCCACTTGTTAGTCATTTAGTCATCTTGGTTGACTGTTGCAGTATCACAGTGCTTAGGCAGGTGCCTATGGGGGTAGAAACATAGTGTATATAGGGTTCAGTACTATCTGCCGTTTCAGGCCTTGGAACATACCCCCTTCGGATAAGGGGCCAGGGCTACTGTAATCATGAACTCACAATAAAGCAGTAGCCTATTGTAGGGCTCATTTAGTAGCCTGGTGGGGTCAATCATGTTCCAGACTCTCCTCACCATTTTTCTCAGTTATTATGAACATTTTGCCTTTTGCTTCATCTAAGTCACTACACTTGATTGCAAGAGGAGGTCTAACAACCAAGTTCTTAAGCTATTTTCAAGATATGAATTTGAAGGTCTTTAGTTTTATCAGTGAGACCCACACTCTCTTCACTATATTTCTGCAAATATTTCTTTGACCATAACTAGCTCATGCAGCCTCCTCTAGCCTCTTGGGAGGCTGCGTATAGCAGGTGAAGGGAATGGACTTGTTTTGATTGACTTTTGCTGTATCATACTTTCATCTTTGGGGCTGGCCACATTACGCTTCCTAACAAACCAGGATTCTGTTAGCGACCCTCTTTGAATAGGGGACTAGCAGTGCCCACCACACTTGCCATCCTTTCCTCCCATTCCTCGCTATTATCTTTTGGAAGCCAAAGGACTTACACTGGGATTAAAGCAAAAGTGCTATCCATCTACCTTCTGAATTCAAGTTTCTCCTGTCACTAATCAATCCCCCTTTATGTGTGCTATTACGGCCTCTTTGTGCCTACCCCAACTAGTCTTGCTGTTTCATCCACATATGCATATCTTCTATCCTATTCAGTTTTATTCTTCCTTAATGGCTGGCACACAGAGGGTGATCAACACATATTTCTTCAGTGAGTGAGTGAATGATTACCTGGTTGTCAGAAAACCATTCTGAAATTCTGTGTTTATCATAGAGATTCCCTGTCCAGATCCACTCACGCCTCCCCTTTCTCTGTTGTAAACAGCACAAATGGTCACCTGCTTTTCAGGGCATCTGGAATTCAGACCTACTCACCTTTATTTGTTGTTACTCTTCAGTAAGCCGTCTGAAATTAGTCTCCTGGTGGTATTTTCACATCCCTTTGTAAACCACTCTATTTAATGACATTTTACATGTGAAAGTGATTTATACATTATAAAATGATACAAAAGAAGAGTGATTATTTTGAGTAGCTTCATGTTCTTGTACATACTTATGCTTCTAGTATATAAAAAGCCTTCCTTTTCCTCTTCTTTTTCTCTAAATCTTTGTCTTTTGGCCTTCCTATTGCTGACTCCATTAACAACCCAACTACATTCCACTCATCTCCACATACTAAAGCCTGATATTTTCAACATCCGGGACTCTACCAAAAACACTAACTTTGTGGCTGAGGGAGAAAATTCCAACTGTGGACAGCCAACCAGTGATAACGAAGAGTTAGTGCCTCTTGGATCAGTCCTCAGGTAATAATACATGGGGGATTTGTGAATATATATCTGAACTTGCTCATCCATCAGTTGACATAACTGTGAGGTATGCTGGACGTGGTCTATCAGAATATCCTTTGGGACTAACCTGAGTTGTCCAAAGGAATAGCCTGTTATGTTGCCATGTATTAAGTGTTTTTCAGTTTACCTGGCTCTCTTACCTTCCTTGTCTCATTTTTCTGTCGTTATTTTCTGGGTGTCTCTCAAATAAACCTCTTGAAGTCAATTCCTTGTCTCAGCATCTGCTTCCAAGGGAACCTGGGCTAATAAACTAGACCAACTCATCCTCACACGCAGACTAACACGCCTCCCTTCTGTGACTTCATTCATAACTTTCACTGATTTTCAAGCCAGTATTCATTTTCTCTTCTACTTGTTACTGATGGTCACTCATTTTTCCCTCCAAATATTAGTCCCTGCTTAAACTCTCTTATAAGATTCTCAAAATGTTTTTTGTACCATTGTTTATTTTTTCCATAAAATCCCCAGATTCCCAAGGGAAGTTGTTATGTTTCATGGAAATTCTCTAGAACTTTAAACTACCTGGACTACCTAGACTTGGCCACTCACAAAGTACTCCACAAATGCTTGCTGGTCAATTGAGTATTGCATGTCCATGGGATACCATGGACTTCTGATAATTCAAAAGAAGCTGTAACTCCAAACTTTCGTACAGAAACTGCTGATTTCTAGTAGTGTAAATCGTTGATGTTTTCAAATTTTATCTGAATTTAGATGCTGACTTTGTCAACTAATTTTTGGCTGATGACTTTGGAAGAGTTGCTTAATTTCTCTGAGCCTCAGTTTTTGCATTGGATAAATGGAGCTAAGTATCTCTATCTCAGAGAATAATCATGCCATCAGAGTATACATAAAAAGTAAAAAATGACAGATATCATAATTGCTGGAAAGACAGACCACAGCATAGGAGCTACAGACAAGGCAGTCAGTGTGATCAGCAATAATACAGAGATATGTGACCACCAAAAGTGGAGTCCTTTACCAGATTAGGAAGTCTAAAATTTGTCTTCATAATTGATAATCAAAAGACAGGAGTTCTAGAGGGCAGCATGTTAAGGAAATTTAGTTTAGTTTAGAGGCACAAAGGGTAGGAGAAACAGCAAGAGCAGCCACAATGGGAGAAAAATGATTATGATAAGGATAACAGGTCTTGATCTACCCTGATCAGTTTTTGGGCAAATCCTCAGTCTGAGAGTTCCCCTAGTTAGCTGGGGAGTCTAGTTTTGTGAAGACAAAAATAGACATAATGAAGAGAACCAGCGTTAGGACCAAGACTCTGATTCCAGCCACCTCTCTCTGGAGTGAAGAGAGATGAATACGTAAACAAGACATGTGATTAAATGTGTGTGAATTATTATAAGCATGCTATAGAAAAGCTATATTTTGCTTTTTATCTCTTTTGCTCTGTGATTTTACTTCTTTGTATCACAAGTACTTATGGTAAAGAAACATTTGAAAAAAAAATAGACATCAGAATTCATTATTCAGAATCTAAGGAATTCTGCATCCAAGGAATTTCTGATCATTTTGTTGGTCCTTGACTAACTCTTTAAGGTCATTGTTTACAGAGACTCTATTGTCACCTAGGGAAGCTTAGCCTTTCTTTGGAAAAATCTATGGGGACTGTCTCTTTCACTGCTTTCCTACAATTATTATGAAATATACTTTAGTGTCTCACCAACACTAAGCATAAAAATTATGCCAAATACAGAAATGCAAAGTATATTCTGATTATGTTGGCACACATTGATCAGTGAATACCCCTTCCAACTAAATGCTGTCTGAAATAAAAAGAAAATGTAATGAACATTTATGGTTGAAATCCCTTTTTCTTAATAGTTATCTTGAAAACCACCTTCCAACTGAGCATTAAGTTTGAGTTATTGCAATGCTTTCTGTTAACTCATTGTTCAGAAAACATTTATTTTTGTAATTCTTTACAAAGGGATATCTGCTTCTTCTATGTTCTGTTGGAGCTAGATTCTGATGACCTTAAGGGCCAGTAAGTTTCTGATAAATGGTGACTGAGATGGGAGTGGACTTTAATCACATATCTAGTGGAGGACTGCTGGATTACATTAGTGAATATATTAGTGTTTTATGGAAATGCAAAAATATGCAAATTAATTCATTCACAGGACTAACAAAAACAAATCTTTCGCTTGAAAATCAGCCTGGCCATTTGTGTTAATAGAGTCAGTTGACTTCTGAACTTTCTGAAACACACTGTTATAAAACGTTTTGCAAAAGGCCCATGAGTGCACTATTGTGTTAACTTACAATTAAATTCTGACATATCTAAGAAGGAGAAATACATCTCTCAAGTAAAGAACTTCCTATTATTTAACATTGATGCCTTCCCTGACCTAGTTAAATATTTATTGTGCCCTGTTATGTGCCAGATACATTGTAATTATGTGAGATAGAGAGAAATGAATGAGACAGACTCAGAGCCTATTATAGGAGACATATAATGATTGTAATACTGTATGATAAATACAGTACATGTGTTAGGAGTGATCAACTCTGTGGTATGAAAGTAAAATTGGGTTCTGAGAGGTCTTCTCAGCAGAGGGGATACATGGACTGCGTCTCGAAGAAGGATTGGGATTCTGTAGGTCAAAAAGCTGACTTAAAGGACAGTCCAGATAGAAGACATAGAAAGCATGAATTAGCAGTGCTCAGAAAATTTTATCTGTGAAGAATCAGACAATGCTATTTTAAAGTTTGTGGACCACACAGCATCTGTTGCAACAACTAAACATTTCTGTTGTAATGTGAAGGCAGCTATGGATAATTTGAGTGTGGCTGTGTTCATTAAGACTATGTAAAACAAACAGGCAGCATGTTGGATAGAGCTTTCTGGGCCAACTGCTACAACAGGAATTCTTTCCCAGAAGACATCTGAATGTTTCTTTTGATAGTCCCAAGGTGGACTACAGGAAATTTAGCCAAATATCCCAAGGCTGTAGCAATTAGTACCTGGTCCACTCAGGCACTCATATCTCATCCACCATTTTGGTTTCTACTGGGCATGTACCCAACAAAGGAATTTCTCCTGCTGTGTTTTACTCTTCCCATGGTAACAACTGGTAACAATCTTTCCTGCCCACTTCCTACCTGCTTCAGGGGATTAAGTTTCACTGGTGAATGATGCCCTAGGGAGTGTGTGAAGCTGTAACTTCCTAGTGAAGCAAGCAGGCTTATTGTCCAATTCAGCCCCCTGCTTTATTAGGCTTGGTTTCTGATTCCCTTTGCCCCTTCCTTCATTAATATCCACTTACCTATGCTAACAGTCTCTGCCTTATTAAGCTTACAATTCTGGTGCATCAGGGGTGGAGTCAACATAGTTGCATAATAGACTATTTATTCAACTACAATAAATACTATGAAAGAGAGGTATGGGTTAAGGACGTGTGTAACAGGAAGGTTAAGACTTGGAGAAATGAAGAACAGGAGTGTGCCAGATGACATGAGAGGAAATAGGTATGACAAATGTGCCTGACATAGGAAAGTGTCTACAAATCATGAAGAGGAAAGGCATATTAAAAAAACTGAAAAAATTTTTTAAAAGTCTAATATAACTAGATTATAGGAACTGAAGTAGAAAGTGGTATGAAATTAAGCTGGTAATAGGCAGGAACCAGATTGTACACGATATATCATGACCAGATTAAAAGATCAATCTCTCTCCTGTGTTGAGAACTGATTAAGGTATAAGAATGAAATCAGGGAGAGGTACCTGGATGCTACTGAAATGCTTCAGGAGAAATACAATGCTGGCTAGTGGTTGTAGTGAAGATAGACTAATATTAGTAGATTACTATGCATTAGAAGGAGACTTCAAAGAGCCTCATGTTGTTTTAGGATTAATAATATAATACCTGTGTTCAGTGATTTTTCTGACACAGAATAATCCTAGATAAAGATTAGCAAAACCCTAATTATTATAATCAATGCAGGATTCTGAAATAGTTTGACCTACTGAATATGAAACAGTTCCTGGAATTTGCTGCCAAGTGCATATGCATCTCCTGATACCAGGAGACGCAACCCATTAGATGGTTTTTAGGCATCCTTCAAACCAATTTTGAATGACATCTTTCATGGGGTCATCTTTTTCCCTGTTGAACCTGAACTCTACCTCTGCATCAGGGAAACCTTGAACAGATGGAGCAGGGGCTGTTCTTCTGTGCTGATCTGCAGAAAACATGCAGGAGGCATTTCCTAGGTTCCGCTGCCCCTGTTGCTAAGAGCCCAGTGCCTTTGTCTTCAATAACATACTTGTACTAGAAGCTCCCTCTTTAATTCTTTTGACATGTAGTGCTTCAAATCTCATCAACCAGGACCAAATTCTGCTCAAGCCTTTGGAAAACCTCATTGTATGTTCCACATTCTAGCTGCGCCATTGGTAAGTTACCTAAGGCACATGTTCCAAACAATAGCGTTCTGACAGCATGGCTCTGAAATATAGTTGGCAACAACCAAAATAGAATTTCAATTAATCAACTATCTCACAGCTCTAAATGACACAAAGCTCATGAGAAATCTTAGGGGAGCCTCATAAATTGAAGCCTAAAGTGAGTTTTCACCTGTTAAGGCTCTTATTTGTATGCTGCAGGTAATATAGTTGGATGGTCAGAAAGCCAAGAGAGACTAAAAGTCTTCAAAGGATGGCTTCTGAGCTCTTAACATTTAGCCTCAATTTATCCTGACTTAAATCTTTGTAATATAAATCCTGGGAAATAGGCTTATAGACCTCAAAATCTTAAAATACTACAAAGCAATCATTTCAAATTTTGGAATCTTCAAATTTCAAGGTAGTGTTGGAGAGGAACTTATCATCTGCCACTGCCATGTTTGCTTTATAATGCAATCTTGTTTTGCCATATTCAATAGTTCAACTGTTATGTGTTCAGAACAAGACACTCCTCTACAGGCTGAATGTACCAGGACTTGTTCCCTCAATGTGATCAGATAGTTAAAACCCTTCCACAAACAGTTCTTTAATGAAGTCAAAGGCACTCAGTGGGCAACATCTCAAATTGCTGCATTTGAATGTAATAAAATGATCACTACTAAAAATTAAATAAATATGGCATATGCTCTCTCATTAAAAAATAATTATTGAGCTTTCTCAATGTTCCAAGAGCTATTCTAGGCACCCTAGGTACAACAACAAACAAAACAGTCAAAAGTCTCTACTCTTTGGATCTTGCATTCTAGTGGTGAGAGACAGAGAGCTCTCTGGGGTTGTCAGGGAAGGATTCAGTGACAGGCTTACATTTGAACAGAGATTTAAAGAAGAGTCAAGCCGTATAAAGATACAAACACCTGAGAGAAAATGAGTCTAGAAAGAACAAATGGCAAACATTAAGACATTGAGGCTTTGAAGAAAGCTGGGAGATCAGTGTAGCCGGATTACAGTGACCTAGTAGGAAATTAATAGAAGATGAAGTCAGAGAAGTGACTAGAGTGCTTCCTGTGTAGATATTTGAAGACCACGGTACAAATGTAGCTTTTTACTGTGAATGAGATAGGAACTGTGGCAAATTAAGAATGGTCACAAAACTATTAACATTTATTCCGTGGAGAGGTAGCGTGTATGCCTCCTTCCCTTGAATGTTGGGAACCACTGGAAGTGGTACTGTGCAAGTTTCTGGGCCCAGGTCTTTACAGGTCAGCAGCTCCTGCTTCCTGTTATTTGGAATATTCACTTTTGGAGAGCTTCACACTCTGAGAACCTCAACCCACATGGACAGACCATGATAGGCGATCTGCCTGATGGCCAGCTAACCTCCCAGCCGAACTGCCCGCAGCTGCCTCCAACCAGCTAAGTGGATGAGTCTTCTTGAATATCTAGTCCAGTCAAGCTTGCAGATGACTCCAATCTCAGTAACCATCTATTGTCATTCACCACTTGCCTGAATGACCCCAAGCCAGAGACACTCAGTTAAGGACAGTCAATAAATAAGATCATGAGAGAATACAAAATTTCTGTTGAAAACCATGATATTTTATTGTAATTTGTTATGCAGTAATAGATAGCCGTAACAGTGTTTATTGCATGTGGGGTTTATTGCGTCTGGGGTGGAGTCATGATGTGAATTCAGTTTTAAGAGGATCATTCTTCTTGCTTTATTAAGAGGGGATGGTGTCAGTCAAGAGTAATAGTCGGTAGACTAGTTAGGAGGCTGTACATTAATCCTAACCTGAGAGTAGACCAGGGGAGTTAAATATGAAAGTACTAAGAAATAGTCAGATTCTGGATATGTTTTTAAGGTAGAGACAACACAGTTTGTTAATGAATTAACTGTGCGGTGTAAGAAAATAATGGAGTCAAGAATGATTCCAAAAGTTTTTTTCAAGGAACTGAAAGAGCAGGTTTGGAAGCTAGCAGAAGAGGTGGTTTGGGGGATAAGATTTTGTTTGGGGGGTATTAATTTTGAGATGCTTAAATTAGACATGTATATGAAATAACAAGTGGGTAGTTATATATATGTTTCCGGAATTAGGTGAGACTGTCATACCAGAGATACACATGTGGTATCCATTACTGACTGCCTGTGATCACAGAGAAAGAATCGTAAATAAATAACAGAAGAAGCCAAATAATTTTTCCCTGGGATACTCCTACTTTAAGTGATTGGAGAGAAGAGAAAAAAAAATCAGAAGAGGAGATCAAGGAAGAAGGCCAATGTGATAGAAGTGATGTGAGGAGAGTGAAGAAAGACAAAAGGTGAAAGAGGGGGTGGCTCCCAAATGATGCTGACAGGTTAAGTTAGAAGAGGACTGAGCTGACATTGGACTTAAATGTGAAAGTCACAGTGACCGTGAAAGTCACAGTGACCAAAGTAGCTTTATTGGGATGGTAGAGGCAAAAATCTGCTTGGACTGGGTTCAAAGAGAAAGAGAGAAGAGGAATTAGAGATGCAAACATAGGCAGCTCTTTCAAGGAGTTTTGCTGTTATAGAGCAGAGAGAGGAGGGTCTTCATGTCTATATGCTAATAGGAATGATCTAGTAGGGACAGAAATTGTTGCAGGATTAAGGGGATAATTGCTTGATCAATATCCTTGAAGGGAACGGCTATCAAAGGTATTAGGAAAGATGTTGTTGAATATGTTGAATATTCACAGAATATGTTGAATTAATAACAATGGATAGATGAAATGGTGAGATTATTTCCATTTTCTAAGTGAAATAAGGGGAAAGGTTATTGGCAGAAAGTGATATTGGGAGCCACTATGTTAGATGCTTGAGGAGAGAAGAGAAAGTGTGACATCGTGGTCCAGGAGAGAGGGAAACTAATTATACTAGGGAAATGTTTTCTGATCTCTGGGCACCAGTAGGGCCCGCTTGAGGTTAATGATCATGAACTTGAAATGACACCAACAAACATAGCTCTGTTCTCCAGCTATGTTTAGTTGTGCTTCAGAAGAAACTTTTCATTACATAATGTTAGAGCTGGAAAAATGAGTTCTACTAAGACTTTTCTTTGCCACACCATCTTATTTCAACAAAATTCTCAAATTAACTTAATCAACAGTTCCTGAGTGCCTGGTCTGTGGATGATAAAAGATTGCGGGCAGATAGCTTCTGAGAAGCATTCTGATACATAGGAAAGATTGATTTTTGACACTAGTTAAAAAGACATGATCTTACTCTGGGAATTCTTTAGCACTCATTAGAGAGGCATTTTCATGACTCGGATTTAGCATCCACTTAGCATTCGTTGTGAGCTGAGACCTTTAAGGAAAATATAGACAACATTCTCCCTGCTTTTATGGAGGTTTATAGGCTACCCTGTGTTTTTGTCAAGTACCTAATAAAGACGAGAAGAACTTGTTCTAAATTGCTATTGTAACAATGCAAGAACTAGGATTTTGTTAGTAGGATGGTTAAGCTCTTTGCAAATAAATTCGAATCTAACCAATAAGTTCACTTCCTAAACTATCTTGCTTCAATAATGGTTACTTTGCCTTGAAGCATATGCCTTCCTGGAATCCCAATAATGCTAATGACTCACCCATTCATCATCCCTAATTCTTTATTTGAGGCATACTACATTCTCTTCTTATAAATCTTTATTCTGGTCAAAAAGTCAATTAAAGAGCGATGAATCTTCTTTCCAGGTAAGAAAATATCTCCTTCAACTTGAATTGCAATTGCAGTTTTACTTTCAAATCCAGTAGTAGATGCAAAAACTAAACTGCACATAACCTATATAATATCATTACCAACACAGCTATTTGGCAGTGGCATAAGCATTTACCTTTGTAAAACTGCCCTAAATAACTCCTATACTTTCTTTCTTTCTCTGTTTGTGTAATTTCAATCTCAGTGGGAATTTTTTTCAAAAGATTTATATTCATTGAATAAATAGTGGCTGAGGGTTCTCACTAAACTTAGAAATGTCTTTTTTATCTCTGAATTGGGCTCTCTATTTGGTATTGCATTCTTAAACTACTTTGCTTGCCATCCTTCCTGAATTGCATTATGACAGTTCTCAGAGTTGGGTATTCTTTTGAAAACCCATTTTCTCTGTTACAGATAAAAACACAACTCGAAAGCAAGGTTAAACCCTCTCTCCACCTACAGACTTTGAAACAAAAATTTGAAAGTGTGGCATACAATGTCTCTCTGATGAGTTTCCCTTTTTCAGTTTTACTAAAACAGATCACGCAGACTAATGTTTCAGCCTTAAACTACAGAACTTCAATTCTCTTGGCAAACAGCTTCTCACTACTGCTCCCCAAAATGGACTCCCTTAAAGTGTTCTCCTTTGTGTCTCAAAGGAACCTTCAAAGAAACCGTGAAGATACTTGACTTCAACCCCCTAATTTTTCAAATGAGTTAGGAACTTTGAGACTTATCCAACTAATTCCGGGACCAACAGGCCCTAATCCATTTCTTTTTTTTTTTTTTTT